>MU857695.1:0-51265 GCA_033296725.1 Corynascus novoguineensis | reverse complement strand
CCAAATATCCCTCACCTGAGATGATCTCTCTAACTCGTGAACCAAAATAGTCGGTTTTTATGCCAACCTTTGGTGGCTTGATGCCACGGGTGGTTTGCTGCTCTCCCTCGTCGTCATCTCCAACTGGTCCCAGACGTCGTTTGAACACATTCGACATCTCTGCGGATTTTCGGCCACGGCGGACCAGAGGAACATATGTGCGTCTCTTCCCCCTTGATTATCGCGGTGTCCTGGTTTGCTCAGAGGTTTTGTTTCTAACACATCTCAGTGCTTTATCTGACCATGCGGTTCGCCAAAACCATTAAGCAAATTCAAGGACTGCAGGCCTACCACGCCGGCGACAAGCTGAACGTCGAAGTCGATATTGTGCTCGACGCCAGCACCCCACTCAAGGATAGCCACGACTTGAGGTGAGTTACGAAATGCTACTCCAGACCTATGGTTGTGTTTCCGAACACCTGGGAGGGCTGACACCACGAAACAAAACAGTGAGAGTTTGCAATACGTTCTCGAATCGGTTCCCATCGTAGACCGGGCGTTTGTGCACGTCGACTACGCAACATACAATCTGCCTACTCACATGCAACAACAAACGGGTTGAGTATACTCTTCCTGCGCACAGGAGAGGCTAGAACATGACATGCAATGTGCACACGAAGACACTTCGCTTTTAAAGTCACTGTGGTGCCAGTCTAGGGTACAGCTATTCGCTGAACCACGACCGGGGGGGGGTGGGGGGTCATGCGTCCAACGGCGAACAGGCGAGGGGTCGGTCACAAGCCCAAGATCGATTTGAAGAGGACAAACAGAGAAAGGGAGAAAACGGAAGTTGTCTGACTATCCCGATTGGCCGATTCACTGGGTACAAATCGGTTAACCTGGCCACTCAAGACAATGTGATGTTTCATCTTTCGAGGGGCTGTCAGTTGTCTCCCAGGGTTGCGGTTCCGCTCCGGCACCCAGAGAATCAACATCATCGTCGCCGTCTCGAAGGGAGCCAGCAACATTGTTAATTACATCATAATTATGTATTATATATAAGATACGCCAAACTACAAGTCCACCGCACCCTGGTGGGGTTACAGTTGGCTGAAGAAGCCAGAGAAAAAGAGCAAAAGAAGAGACAGATGGGAAAGGAAAAGAGAGAAGATGAATGAGAAGAAATGAGCCCACAGGTCAAACTCCACCATTCAGTACGGAATACCGTTGGTTAGAAGCTGGAATTGGTCATAGATGCCAGTCGAGTAGCTGCTGTAGCTCCGCTTGATGAGCCCTTTCATGAACTCGGCGGCCTCGCGCTCACTTTTCTCCGGTACGAAGCGCTCCTTGAAGTGCTTGACGCTCTCGGGCTTGAAGCAGGGCAAGCCGCTGTCCATCATGAGCAGCACAATCTGCGAGAGCTTTTCTGTGTGCTGCCGCGACGCCAGGAACGCCTTGACGCAGAGCTCCTCGAACCACTTGAATGATTGATGCTCGGCGCTGCCGCCCATTACAGCAACCATTTCCGAGGTGAGCTTGAAGGGAGCACGCTCGAACTTAATGCCGCCAGGTGCAATATCAAAACAGAAACCAAAGTCAATGTGGAGGATGTGCCCAGCATCGTCAATCATGATGTTGCCGTTGTGCCGATCCTTGAACTGGAGGAGGAATGATATGACCGAATATGCTGCCATGCTCTTGACAAAGTTGTTCCGGGCCTGCTGGAACCGAAGCGAATCCTCGTTGCCGTATTTGGAGACAAAGTAGTCGTACAGGCCGTTGACAGCTTCGCGGCCGAGCATGTCCCGAGAAATAGAGTTCGGAAGGACGTCAATGACTCCACAACCGGGGGCCGTCGCGGTCACACGATAGGGAAACACGTAGACGTCCAGGCCGACGCTGTGGAAGATTCCCCGGAAGGCTGCAATCATTTGCAGAGCCAACACGTCCTGACGGCAGTCGTCACCCACCTTGAAGATAGCCGACTGCCACACTTCAATTGTGTTCGCCTGAACGCTCGCCTTATCAGTATCTTTGGCGCCTTCCTCAAGCATCTCTTCGGCCTCTTCGAGACCGGCTTTGTTCTTCTTGATGCGGAATGTCGCCATGAAGGGTGCCTTGGCATGGCTTTGCAGAGGCTTCCCAGATTTTCGGTCGATTCCAATAACCACGCCGTCAGGATTACTCGGCAGATACACGCCGACGTCTACTTGGATCTTCCGGAGTTCTTCCTCGATCTTTTGCTTCTTCTCAGGCTTCGTGCGCTTGATTAAAGGTTTCAATTTCCCCGAAATGCTCGTGACTTCATCAAAGAAGGCAAACTCGCGTTCGTAGAAATCACGGTCGGCATCAGAGAAGCTGTCAATCATGTGACCCATGACTTTGTCAAGGGTCGACTTGATGGCATCGGGCTAAATAACTTAAGTGTTGGCATCATCGCATTACCGCCAGCTAAGATTGAGGGTCCAATAACTTACAATTTGCGAATCGTCATCCTTGTATGCGTTGGCCTTCATGTTCCAAATGATCTGGTGCGCGAAAAGTTGGGAGAACTGCGCGGTCTCTAGAATGTACCGCTCGACGTAACCCAGCGCGTCGTATCGGAGCGTCTGGACGATCTGTGGCACGTAAAAGAACGTCACGTCAACCGAGTGACTTTCCAGAGCTCTCATAGCGTACTGGATCAAATACGGATGATTTCGGTATGCCGGGAGGAAGAGTGTGACGGAGGTGATAGGGTTCACCGGTGCCCAGAACAAGAGATACTGGCGCTGTTAGCAGGAGCCAAAACGAGCGGGTGATGTGCAAGTGCTACTGTTCGGGTGGTATACCTTGAGCTGAAAGCTAACATCGTCGGGCAAGGCGCCGTCAATCAAGATGGGGATCGCCTCAGGCTCTGCAACAGCCTTGGTGGGGAAATTCAGGAGGAGCCAACGGATCTCTCTCTGCACTCGGGGGTACGGGAATCTGCTGGCCAAATGCACGGCTAATGATGGGCTCTCTGCCCAGGCGGTTCGAACGAGGGGTTGAATATTGACCTATGAACAATCTAAGCGTCAGTAAACTAGCAGAAGATTATTGCATGGGTGAGCATCATGCATACCTCATCCCTTCCCCCGTGATGAAACGCGGACTGATGATGCCTTGGTGCGTCGACCGGTCGGACCCAGACGTGGAGTCTGGAATGTTCGCTTTCCAAAAGTAGGACTAGCAGCTTCTCCTTGGGCGCCAGTGACTTGACTTGGCCTACTGAATTGACACCGATGCTGGCCGTCTCTTTCAGGCCAGCCATGACGTCCTCGATCAAACGAATCTCGGTCTTAAGTTGAAGGATGTTGCTCCCGAAGGACCAACGCGGGGGGCTGTTGAACCAGCCAAGACCCGCTGACAGAATTTGATCCTTCAGGCGATACTGTGCTATGGCATCCATTGTTGTGCTCGTGTTGAGTAATTTCAGACCAAAGAGAACCACCTGGAATCGGATCTCCCTGGCCATGGGATGCACAGTTGAGTTTTTAATAGCCTCGAGAGTCACATCAAGCAGGCGGAGGAAAATGCGATGCGTGTCGGGGCTGCCCAAGCGGGTAGCATTGTAGTGGCTACTTAAGAACTGTAGAAGGCGAGAGTGGGGAGCCAGTAAATTGTGGACGAATTGTTTGCGCTTCGCGATGGCTGCATTGTCGCTTGGGGCAAACTCTTGTCGGAGGAAGAAGGGGTCTGGGCTTGTAATGGACGGACTGAAGAGACCCTGGCGTTTTTGTACGCTGGTCTCCCATCGATGGACGATCTCGGCGAGAACGCGGGGCTCCAGTCTAGGGTTCTCGTTCATGACCCCGAGCCAAAGGGAGATGCCCAACTTAATCGACTGCTTTGTAAACATGGCGAACGGAATGCTGACAAGATAGTGAACGATGGAGCACTCGTCTTGCGTGGTTCGGCACAACAGAGCGGCGGCGCGGCGAAGAACGTCCCTTACATCCGCATGGGAGGTTGCCATTCGGCTAAGGATGCGTTTCTCAGTCTGAGCGAGGGCTGCAATTGTCTCGGCGCTCTCATTGTCGGACGACGGCGCCAAGAAAGAGGGCCTGCGGCCAATGCGGACGGAGTTGGACCACTCCCGGCTCCGGTCGGGTAATGCCTCTGAATATCGGTACTCTTGCCGGGCTGTATACTGAGCCACGAAATCAGAAGCTGTGTTGATGGGGCAGTCTCCAAGCATGTCGAGCGACGACAGCCTCTGGTCGCTTGATGGGATGGTCGAGCCAATCTCGACGGCAAAGGACCTGCCGAGAGACATGTGGCCAAAGCCGCACTCCTCGTCGAATTCGGACAAGTAGGTCTGTAACAGCCCTTTAACGTCTGCAGGGGCGATATTAATGGCTCTCGCCAGCCATCTCTTGGCATTTTTGTATAAGTTTTCGAGAGTTCGCTGTCTCAGGTGGTAGTCGTCTGAGAGCTCAACAACAACGTCACCCCTTGCCGAGCTGAACCTGGTCCTTGGCTCGTACCGGTCCGTCTCTGCTTCGAGACAGCTAGTCCACATTAATGACATGAGCTCGAGAAGAGTAAAAAGGGATGATCGCTGGCACAAAGCCGAAGGAATAGACTCTACTAGTCGATCCGCACAACCAAATGCCGCCTGCTGAACTCGTTCTATCCGATGACAGCAGCTGCAAAAAATTTTGGCAAGTTGCGCCGCGGCATACTGGGCGGAGAAGGCTGGGTGGGCCACATTGACGGTCTTGTACAGATACCGGTCCATGACAGCGTTCATAATGGCGTCCATGGTACGGCTCACCTCGCCCCGACGCATGCTGGGTTCCAGGAAATACGACAAGGCTTTGGTGCAGTCGCCCGCGTCTGCCCGAAGGCTCTCGACGAGACAGGCAGCTTGGAGAAAGATTGTCTTGCGATAGCTGAGACCTTTGATCTCACTACTCCGTGCGGGGACCAGTTCAGCAAGAAGCTTTTTCTGCATCGACTCTCGGTCGGAGCTTTCGGCTCGGCGCAGGATGGGGTTGAGGTCAATGTCGCTCTCGTCTTCCTCGCCGCGATTTTCAGAAACCAGCGGTGGGGAGTGAATGGCCATGATTCTCAGGTGCTTGAGATTCTGCTTTCCGCGATCAGTGGCAGGGGTAAAGCCGTGGACAACGATGTTGAACCACGCGTCTCGAAGCATGGAGCGCGTATCGTCATCGGACGCCTCCTCGAAAGCTAGTGGGTTCGCGGACATGAAGGCGGCCAGAGGCGGGAGCAGTTGAGCGATTTCTCGAGCAGCTAATTCCACCTCAGAGTCTTTGGCGTGCTGGTTCTGTTTGGCGTGGGCGTCGCCTTGCTGAATGATGCCATCGAGCAAGTCTTCCAGGTAGATATCAAACAAAGGGGAGTCTCGCTGAATATTGGCCGAGATGTAATTTCGGGCGTTCAGAACCTATACCCGAGACGTTTAGCAAGGACCTACCGCGTAACAAACACTAGAATTGGGTAAGCCTACCGCTTGCAAAATTCCATCCTTGTTATCTACCAGTGCATCATGCACGATGGCAGCATATCGCTTAAGGAGGTAGCGGAACTCTGACTGGCCGCCGCTGAGGCCTAGGGCAGCAGCACCGGTAATGATTCGAGCATCGAGTGGACTGCTGAGCTTGACGATTTTTTGCGCGAGCATTGACTGGGCGAGACCGGTGATCTTTTCGTCCTTTGAGGCGGCCGCGATGTCACAGATGGCTTGCACCACGTTCCCCTGGACAACCGATGAGACCTCCTCACCAGAGATCTGCAAAGAAATGGAACTACCAGTGGAGTGCCTGGCGCCGTAAAACAGTGAAGGGCCTTGGACATCGGTGCCGGTAGTGCCGCTTGTCTGGGGTCGATCGTTGGTCGGCCCTAAGACGTTGCCGAGGGTGTACAGAGTGGTGATGACCGCATCCTTGGAGAGCTTTTGCAACACGAAAGCAAGTGATTTGGACGCCACGGCGACCATGCGACTCTGAGCGCCACTTTGAACGATGAAGCGAGGGAGAAGTCGGCTAACGTTGACGGCGTAGGAAGGCGAAACCCTGCAGAGCAGCGCCATGGACTTGAGAACCACAGCGCCAAGTTCGTCGTCGGCCATGCCCGCGGGATCGCCCAGAGCGTCTTCGAGCCATGACATGAGGACTTCCCCGTCGGCGGCATCGTCATTCAGGGTGCAGGCATTGAGATAGCTGATCAGAGCACAAGCCTTGACAGAAAAGGCGAGCCTCTGCTTGGCAGGCGACAAACTATCAAAATCGGCACTGGATTCCAAGTAGTTCATCTGGTCGATGGCAACAGTGGCATACAGCTCGACAGACCGGAAGTCCGCTTCCGCGCTACGGGCAGTCAGGGGACGCCGGAGACCGCTGCCAGACATGATAATGTCAAGAATATGGGAATTGCGCAGGGCGTCCTCTTCTGCGACCAAGAGCGATGTAGCGGCCACGAGCAATCTCATGAAACTGCGCTGCAAAAGCATGGCACCCAACGGGCGGCCGACATGGTCGTAATGCCGGGCCCAACGCTTCCACTCCTTGATGTGACTGTCATGGGAGTGCGCATTTCGAATGGTGGAAAAGGCTGACTCGACAGCAACGAGGAAAGGCTGCGAGAGGAGGTCCCGTATGCGCATCACCAGGCCAATACGGCTACCCGATTTCCAGAAATCTGCCTGAGCACACGCAGCATCTAGGAATCCCAGGATGGCAATGGCAATGGTTGCAGTCTTGATAGCATCCTCCACAGCGCCCGGGTCGTCGTCGTCGGCGGCGTGAGAGACGCTCTCGGCGGCGTGAGCACAGGTACTTACAAAGGCGGAGATGCTGTCAGATATGGCCTGCCGCACATCTGGATGGTGCGTCCCAAGGGAAAGCAGCGCAGCAGTAACGTGGAAGCTCAAGGACTCGGTGGGCGAAGGTTCGATTTTGCGGAAGAAGGGCGACGGAGCGAATGCCTGGACATGGACATCCATGAGGTATGGGATCAAGTGGCGAGACAGCTTCTGGGCGCTCTGGGCGATTTGGAGGGACGGTGCTGTCCTGCAAAGAGCTAGGAGAATTTCATATTCGCGGATGGACTAGGTCGAACACGGACGCGAGTCAGCCAACTGCAAACCACAGCACAACAGAAACGCAAACACGTGAGAGGATTCGACTACCATGGGCACACGACCGGCCTCGCTCCTGGGCGCCAGCGCATTGTGACCGTTGACGGCGGACACCGAACCTGGGCGGCTTGGAGTAGCTCTGCACAGCCTGTCCAGGTCCGACTTGTCGAACGAGGTTTCCGAGCGGGGCGCTGCAAGTGCAGCAAGCCGCTGCAGAGCCTGGCTACGAAGACTCGAAGCCATGTCGAAAAGTCTTTCAAGAATGGTCAACCGGAAATCGGCAGAGAGAAAACGGGAGAGCGAGTCTCCAAGACCTTGAAGCCTTCAGTTCCCCTAGGAACGACCGAAACTGAACGTGGGTCGTTCTCGAACAAACGTGCAAAAAATTAAGCGATGTTGGCAATGTTGGAACATTTCACGGCGCAGCGAGGTGGCACAGAGAATCGCCCTTTGCCTGGAATTCTAGCCGTGAAAGCGTAGCTCGGGATCCTCCTTTGAAAGGGAGGTAAGTGCCTGGCAAGCAGCGATAACTTTAATTCGGTCCCACTATCAGTGAATTGGCTTAAGTTAGGGGTTAGATACCCACATGCTTTGAAGCTCTGCTGAGTCATCAGCCAAGAGCGTGGTGCTCGAGCGACCGGCTCAATGGTTTGCCTCAGCTCTTCAGGCTGCAGGGCTGACGCGCGCTGCTCCCAGCGTCCCCACCATTTGAGCTTCGCCAACAACCTCCAGCAACTCTCATCTTCAGTTCCGAACATTACGCTGCACAAGCCCGCCCAAGCCCGTCAGCATCTCCAGTAATTACAATACGCACGTATTTGGACTCAATCACAAAATCCAAATTCAGCAGGGAAAATCGACGCCCAGCAACCATGGCCGCCATGTTCAGCCAGAACCCGCTCATGAATGGGCCAAACTACTCCATCAGCGATACACCCAGGATCAATGCGCCCGAGGGTGCCCGGGAGCACCGCTTCGATCCGTATGGCAACTCCTACCTCTCTTGTCGTTGCGTTGACGAACGGGCACCGAACACGGTGCCCGTATCTTACGGTCATGATATGTTGCTAACTCTCGGCTTCCCCAGGTACACGGACAACGGCGGGTCGACGCTTGCGATTGCCGGAGCCGATTTCACCATCATGGCTGGCGACACGCGTCTGGCGTCAGGCTACAGCATCAACACGCGGCATTACCCTAAGCTCTTCAAGATTGGCGGCACAACGGCGGACCAAAAAGACGCAACCATTGTACTCTCGGTGGTGGGATTCGCAGCAGACGGGGAGGCGCTCAAGGAACGGCTTGACACCATCTGCAAGATGTACCGGTACCGGCACGGTAAGCCGATGAGCGTCAAGGCGTGCGCACAGCGGCTGTCGACTATTCTGTACCAGAAGCGCTTCTTCCCCTACTACGCCTACGCGATCCTAGGCGGGCTGGACGAGGAGGGCAAGGGCGCCGTGTACTCATACGATCCGGTGGGCAGCTACGAGCGGGAACAATGCCGCGCGGGCGGCGCGGCTGCCAGTCTCATTATGCCGTTCCTCGACAACCAGGTTAACTTCAAGAACCAGTACGTCCCAAACAGCGGCGAGGGCCACGCGCTGCAGGAGCGCGAGCGGCGGCCTCTGACGCGCAGCGAAGTTGAGGTGCTGGTCAAGGATGCGTTTGACGGAGCGGTGGAGCGGCACATTGAAGTGGGCGACGGCCTGCAGATCATGGCCATCACGAAAGACGGGATTGAGGAGGTTATGCTCCCGCTCAAGAAGGATTAAGTGGCGGGGTGATGGTGGGTTGGGTGGTTATGTACATTCTAACAGTAGGGCCCTTTGGCCACATGAGAGCAGATACCGAATCTGGGAACTGGCGTGACTGCATGATTGCCAGGTCTGTTCAGGGCAACCCCGTTTCAGTACTTTGCGCGAGATGTTCCTGTAATATCCCGGAAATCGTAAGTAACTTACAAGCTGTAGATGCACGGGTACAAGATATGTACGGAATACACGTAAGTGTAAGTGGAAGAATGGGGAACAAGGTGCGAGCTCAAGACAATCCCGGAGAGCCAAGGAACGAGTAGCATGGATCACGGATTGTACAGTAGCTTACATCTACAATAACAGGTAGATGATACTTGAAGATCGGAATTCTGTGAAACAAACCAGTCATCTCTCGTATGAACGGACCGTCGTTGGTTCAAACTGTTCAACGCACCATAGGGTGTACTAGATTGTCAATTGGCTACTCATAATAAGTACTGTGTTTCCCTCAGCGGTCTCGTATTCAAGAAACGCAGGCAGTGGTACAACACCCTTGGCTGTGCTCCCTATGACGTAACCGAGCCATGGATAGCTCCCAAGGTGCGGGCCCACTTCTGCCGAGTCCGCTCCACACTCACGACGTGATGACCTCGACCACCGACCCTGGAAAGCAGGTCCTGAATTTTGAGTGGCAGACTTGGTTTCATCACGGCATGGGCAACTGCGTCTGGCTCCGCGGGGAAGAATCGACCCTGATTCTGGCCAGGGGCTGCTGATTGCAAAACAAAAAACGGGATCGCCACCCACTCCCCGTTGCCGTCATCGCCCTCGCCCTCGTGCGGATGTGCATAACGGTCCCTGATGGGTCGAAGCTTTTACTTCTTAATTCCCTGGCACAAGGCACTGCTGATGACTTGGCATGAAATACATTGAATACCAGGTAAGATTGTTACGAGCAAAATGGATGAAAACAATGGTCAGTGAGCTGGGATCATTGACCGGCCAGAAAGCCTCAGAACACGTAGTGTGCTTTTGTAGAAGCTTTCATGCTATCAGGCATAGACCGTCTCCAGGCCCGGGAGCTGCGAGGAGGGAGGGCAAATGCAGGTCTGACGCACTGCTGCATAGGAGGAAGGAGATATGCTTGGATTGCTTGTATAGGAAAGGAGCTGGGTCCCGTGGTAAGAGTGTAAGTACTTGTATTATTCCGCTCCAGTGGCAAAGCGGTCCCCGGGTGCCCATCTCTGCCCATCTTTTGCCGATTCCAGTCCTGGCTGCGTAGCTTCGCCGCCGCCCCGGTCCATCGTGCCCAACCCGCCCGTCGCCTATAGCAGAATCGCCCATTTACAGGCACAGGGCAGACGCAGAGCCCTAACATCATTACCTTTCCTTGCCGTCCCGGAAATCGATGGCAAGACGGTGGTGCAGCTGGCTCCCATCGAACCCCTCCGTCACAGCACAAGCAACCTCTGTTCATGCGCAGGTTTGTTGAGAACTATCGTAAAGGAGTTAGATCGTCCGATACAACAAAGAATTCAGGGTCCTTCTCTCTTGCTCTCTCGCTCTCTTCCTCCCTCCCAAGTTATCACAGACCCAAAGAGGCTCTACCGACGACGCATCCCGCGCCGTGCCCGCAGTCCGGGTGAGTTCGTCCCACCGGGTCTAGACGCACCGAGTGTGCCCGCTGACTGGTCGGTGTTGAAAGTGGACGGCCCGCCATAGCCTCCGCTCTCTCGAGTACCTAGCGAGCCCTACAGCATACAATACGATACATACTACCCACCTACATACCCCCCTAACCTACCAACGTAAGGAACGGTACTCCTGCTGCACCAGCAACATCTGCAGCTGCAGCTCCGTGGCATATCCACGCTTGCCAGACTTTGTCTCAGTTTTTTACTCAAAAAGCCGCTCACGCCGTCCTGTGCAACCATTCCCACCCAACTGGAAGGAGATAATTGTTGCCAACGGGAAAACTACTTATCAAACAGTACGGAAATCGAGGGTTGTTTTCGCTTTCGCGCCTCTTACGCCTCTGGCTTTCTCCTTCCCTCCCCCCTCTCGGATCACTATCTGCCGCCACCATCAAGAGCCCCTCCGTGAGCTCTCTTGCCGGCGCCTCCATGGGAGACAACACAAGACATCCAAGCACTCCAGCCGAATCTTGCCAGCCCGAGGCCGCCCCCGGCCTCACGGCGACTGAGCACCCAAGCTCTCGTGCGGCATCACAAGAGCCAGAGTACGGGCGATCCACGGCCGCGCGCCAGCACTTCTTCACGGAAGAGATGACGTATCCACATCGAACGGCCTCGTTCGACATGAGCAACATGGCTCAGAGTCTACCACAGACCCACTACCGGACGCAAACCTATGGTCATGGCGGCCCTAGGTATGCGGGCCCGGCTCCGATGCTGGACTTGTCACAGTATGGGGCTTCCGGTGGCATGGGCGCCATACCCGCACAGTCATACTACGCGCCGCAGCACAACCCCATGGCGTCCCTCTACCAACCGCCCATGACGACCCAGCCATCATCCACCATGGCGCCGAGGCCCGACATGGGCTACTATACCAGTTCTTTGGTCATGAACAGCCAGGCAGCCCATGTTGGGCCGCATTTCTACTACCAGCTTGGAGCCCACTTTTCCGGGCAGCCGTCGCACCCGGTTCAATTTCAGGGGCAACCCGCGCTCGACCAGTATCGCGCGCCACTAAACTCTCATAACCAGTACCCAAACTCTGGGTTGCGGCAGGTGCAGCACGGCGGTCCTCAGGAGTTGGGAGCGACCCCACCGAGTCCTCCAGTAAATGGTGAGTGTTTTGGAAATATACGACAGCATCCGGGGATTCTGGACACTAACAGCTCATCATCACAGGAACCGGGGTCCGCCGGAGCATAGTACGAGGACCACCGAGGAAACCACGGCAGCGCGGTAAGTGTGTCCTGGGCGAACTGAACTCTTAAGAGGCAGCGAGCATAGGGGGTAATGCGGGAGATGGTCCTGACGTTTGGTCTATTACACACAGGTCACGCCATCTGGATTGGAAACCTTCCGCCGCAAGCCGACTTGATGAGTCTAGTGCACCATGTTTGCAAGGAAACAGAAGGACTCGAGTCACTCTTCCTGATCTCCAAGAGCAACTGCGCGTTTGCCAACTATCGAGACGAGCAGTCTTGTTTGGCGGCGCAGCGAAAATTGCATGAGTCGAGGTTCATGGGGGTCCGGCTTGTGAGTAGGCTAAGGAAGAGCACTGTGGAGGGGCCGGCGGGGGTCACGGCTCCGACAGGACCTGCCGCATCAGCGCCACAGACAGGCGGTCTGCAAGAGGCGAGCACTTCTGGGGGAGGTGACGGGGACGAGAGCAGGGAGAAGAAGGGGACTCCATCACCTACACCAACCGCCGCCAGTTTTTCGGCTCGTCCCGGGAGCACTGCGTCCGTAAATGGCGTGCCGCCCGCTTACAAGGATCGCTTCTTCGTTCTCAAGAGCCTCACGGTCGAGGATCTCGAGCTGAGCGTTCGGACAAGAACCTGGGCCACACAGTCACATAACGAAGATAAGCTGAACACGGCATTCAAGGTAAGCGCTCTTGACACGCTACCGCTGTGTTCAATCCATACTGGGTGTAGCAGCTGACGCGGAGACCTCCGACATTAATAAACAGACTTCGGACAATGTCTATCTTGTGTTCTCGGCCAACAAGTCGGGCGAGTACTTTGGGTACGCCCGCATGGTGTCGGCCATCAACGAAGACCCGGCGGCGGCCATCCAGTTCGCGCCAAGCGCCCATGCGGTGAGCGAGGTCGACTTGCCCAAGACCATACCGACGGAGGCGACCGAGTTCGCACCTAGGGGCCGCATCATTGATGACTCGGCCCGCGGTCCAATATTCTGGGAGGTGGACCGCGATCACGATGATGACGACGATAACAACAATGATGCAGGGACCGATGAAAATAACGGCAGCGGGGGCCAAGATGGCGCCGAGGGAGAAGCGACCGGGGATGCGGGCAGCGTGCGAAGCGGGCATGACAGCGGCGGCAGCAACGCGTCGGAGCCCAAGGCATGGGGCAAGCCGTTCGAGGTCGAGTGGCTGTCGACGGCGCGCCTGCCCTTCTACCGTACAAGGGGGCTGCGCAACCCGTGGAACTCGAACCGTGAGGTCAAGATCGCGAGGGATGGCACCGAGCTCGAGCCATCGGTCGGCAGGAGGTTGATTGGTTTATTCAATCGCGCCCAGAGCCCCCCCGTTCCCGCCATGCCACCACCGTTGCCGCCCTCTATGGTTCACGGCATGGCGCCTCCCTTTGGCGTCCGGATGCAGGGCCCCTTGCCCGTTGGATATCCTCCTCTGCGATAGCATTCCATTGTCTGGCATTTTTAAGCAGGTATATAGTAGTCACCTCCTATCTCTACCTACCTATGCATTTGGCGACAGCGGTACGTAGTGTAGTTTAGTAGCAAGGTAGAGAACCCGGAACGACACACGCATGCGAAGTGGTTAGCGTTGGCTGCCAGTGTATGAGCGTGTCAATTAGTCCTTTCAATACCATGGGCTGACCAGTTAAAGATTCTCGACTTGTACATATTCTAGAGCCTGGACCAGTCCAATTCGTTTGGTGTGCAGTGGTTGCATGCTCCGCAAGTTGACTTATGCTGTGAAAGCAGATGACGTCATCCTCTCGCTCTCCTTGAGGTAACTACAGTAGTTTGTGCACGGTTCCGTAAAGTCGGGCGAAATGATTGCTGCAGTTGTGTGGCTCTCTCCACAAGCTCCACTGCTGTAGCCCCACCCGAGCTGTCGTCAATCCAACCTTCTCGAAGCCACTCGCTCGTGCCAGTGCAGCAGTCGCAATTTGACTTCGATATCACTCCTTTGTAGTACACCATTAGGTTAGTAAACATTCAACATCAGCTAGCACCGTGCAGAAACTTCCAGTGACCACCCCGATGTTCGTAGACTGGTCGCTCCTTCCCATTTGGGGCCGCGCCGAAACACAACGCAGCCTCTGGTAGATGCGCAATCATTCCACAACATTGCCAAAAAAACATGGTTCGCGCCTGTCATCACGATGGTTCCAGAGGCTGGTGGAAGGTGAGATCAGCGACCCTCGTAAGTATATAGCTGCCCGAGACTTTCGGCCTCCGTAGCTGCCCGTCAATCAACGACAACATAGTCACAACCTCGAAACAAGGTTCACAACTCTGTTTCAACGACTCGACACAATATCAACACCGCCCAGCTGCAAACAAGTCACACCAGCAAGCAAAGATGGCTATCTTCCCTGGCACTATCTACAACTCAGAGGCGAGCTTCACGCCACTCTTCCGCCTCCTGGACGAGTTTGACAACTACAGCCGCGAGGCCTACGGCACCACCAACAACGAGCGCCCCCGCCACCGCGGTCGCCGGCAACCCGCCTCCTTCCAACCCAAGTTCGATGCCCGCGAGACGGACGCCGCTTTTGAGCTCTATGGAGAATTTCCCGGCCTGGAGCGTGACAAGATCAACATTGAGTTCACCGAACCCCAGACCCTGGTGATCCGCGGCCGTAGCGAGCGCACCTACGCCTCTCCTTCGGCCGGCTCGGTCGACAACGGTAGCCAGCAGCAGCAGGCGACCGACACCATCACGGAAAAAGGCGAAGAGAACAGTGGCGAGGTCGTCAAGAACAACAACAAAGCGACGACAGAGAAGTACTGGCTGCAGGAGCGCACCATCGGCGACTTCACCCGCGTCTTTAACTTCCCCGTTCCCGTCGACCAGGACGCCGTCTCGGCCCGCCTCCACGACGGCATCTTGAGCGTCATCGTGCCAAAGGCGCGCAAGCACGAGGGTCGCCGCATCGCCATCAACTAAAATGTATTGACTCCGTTGTTGTTGCCTGTCTTGTCTATGACGTTCATCATTTGCAGCATACCCACTTTTCTTCTCTTCGAGCGCTGGGGTTTTGTGGTCGTTTCATAGCATGTCATCTGCATCTTCTCAGCAAGTCATCGGCGCACCGGATGGTGGGGGTACGGTCGGGAAGGGTATACGGATGTTGGACTCCTCGGATATTGTCAAGTATTGGTATCGGAGTTGGTAACCACTGGTCGGCTTCTGGTCATTTTGTTTAGCACCAATAAAACATTCCTTCCTCGCATGATCACTTGATTTGTTCACTTGTGAATACAGTGTTAGCCTCGTCACTACTGGTTGACAACTGGATAATTCCCCCACGCGTGCTCCCAGGTATGGTCTGCCTTTTACGAGTGATTGCCTGGTGAAGATAACCAACAAAAACGGACAGTCCACATACCCAACGCCCTCAGACCAGGCTGATCGCTCGTATTTCCATCAGAAATTACGCCGACAGCCGCATTATGTTCTTTGTCAGAAGCGGTCCGGTCACACTCGCCTTCGAAATCGTGCTCTCGGACACAGCAGGCATTTCTCAATCTGCCGAAATGTACATGACTATGTGAAGAATTAGAAACTGCTGGTGGAAAGAGAGGGGTACGATGAGGACAGGTACCGACCATTGTTCCCCCTTACAAACGCGTCGCCGTAATTCCGCCGTTTCGTGCCGTTGACGTACTCTTCGGTTTTTTCTAGCGCGATGTTCATATATCCATCCACCGACTGAAGCTCCCCTGGTCCACCAGAATAAACGAGGTCAGTAAGGGCACATATCCGGCCACAAAATAAGCCATCAATTTCGTGTTGCTCTTCTGTCAGGGTTTGCGAAAGGGGGGTGGCAATGGTGGGAAGCACTTGCCCTTGTAGACAACGCCTGAATTGAGCTTGACCGTCACCGGGTTGCCGATGATCTCGCTCAGGAAGCTGGACGGATCCTTTCCCTCACTGGCTTGGGTAGCTGCGCCGTTTTCCATGATAGGCAGAAAAAGAGAAAGTGATTACAGTTTTGAGTTGCAGGATGCTATCTCGCCTTTTCGGTGGCTTGTCGGATTGCTTGGTTTGAGTGAATGAGACTGTCGAGCGTGGGTAAAAGAGGCCCACAGCAGTGTTTGGGCGGCAGTGAGTGGCCCCATAGTCACAGTGTGGACGGTAGGCTCCACCTTGAATAGACCAAGAGCCAATCAGTGCGATTATGACAACTGGAGAGGTCCTCTTCCAATTGAGATATGATACCACAGAGACACTGCGATTTCAATGACAGACGGCCAACTTTTAAAATGGGAAGGGCGGCATGTTGGAGGGACCGTGATCAGAAACTGGCGCAGATAGGGCCCAAAGACTACCCTCTCTTCAAATCATGCCTCGGTGGATTGGCTCGTCACACTTTCAATAATTGTCCCCAGAGAGCTTTTAAAGATGGGCAACTCAAAAGAGAAGCCTCTCATCCCAAAAGTGCAAGGGCTCTGATAACAATCGCGCAGACTCGCAAGTTCCCTCTACGTTGGAGACATAACCCTTTCATGATCAGCAGTTCATCTCTCCTTGTAGTCTTACTTAACCTTCCGTTCCTTATGATTGGCTGCCATATGACCATTTGGCGCCAGAACATCAACCCGCAGAGATCGTCTCTTTTCATCATTCAGTGATTATGGGCGGTTCTGCCTTCTCCTCGTTTCTTGACCCGCCATACACGCCTCGAATGCCCCCCGCAGTATACAGACGTGTGATGTCCGTGTGCCATGCCTCACTGCGGGACATATTCGTCTGCGTGGCGTCGCCTATCGAAGGGCCAGGTAAAAAAGACTACGGCGACGTCGACATTCTCGTCGCCCTCGAAAAGTGCACCGTGTTTCCCACAACCCATGACGGCTCGAATCCGAGGAGTCCACACGAGCTGATGGCAGTCGTTCAACGCAGCCTCGGCGCAAAGCACGCCATCGTTCACCCGGCAGGGACCTCGGCGCACCTAGCGATCCAGTGGCCCTCCGACATGGACCGACATGTTACGTCATCCGAAGAGAAGCCAGGAGGGGGAGAAGCTGCCAGGGGCCACGGGGCGTCGAAAGACAAGTACATTCAGGTCGATATTCGCATCTGCCCGAGCATCGACGAGCTGTGCTGGGTAAGCATATGTGCCCCCTCCCCACACGTGAAGGTGACGGCCCTGGACAACTGACGACACTTCTCAGATCCTCTTTAAACATGCTCATGGCGACATCTGGAATCTTCTGGGGAGCACCATACGGCCCTTTGGTCTCACAGTTGATGAGGAAGCACTCTGGCTCCGGATCCCCGAGATTGAAAAGTCCGACCGCAAAAAGTCTAAGGTATTTTTGACCAAGGACCCCGTCGAGATCCTCCACTTTCTAGGTATGAAGGTTGAGGGTTTCTGGTCTGAACCGTTCAAATCAGTCGACGCCTTGTTTGACTACACGACGACCTGTCGCCTGTTCCAGGTGCGACGCACACCCGAAGGAAATGCCCAGGAGGACGCGAATGAGGCTGGAGTCGTTGGCGGGGAAGAAGGGCGGAAAAGACTCAAAGCCAACGATAGACGGCGGATGGCCAGCCGCCCAGTTTATCAGTCCTGGGTTAACGAGTTCATCCCGCACCTGTGTGCCGAAGGCAAGTTTCTGAGCAAGTACCCCGGTGTTTCTATTTCGGAAATGCGGGAAATGGTACGGAACGAGGCCTTTGCGCGCTTCTTCGTCGAGGCCGATTACAAGGCCCGGCTGAGAGAGTGGCAACTCAAGAAGGATGGCGAGCAGGTCAAGTCCTTGATCAAGGAGTTGGTCCCAACCACCATGGATCCGCAGCGGAGAGCATGCGCGGTCGGTGCTTTGAAGAACATCATCATGGAGAGCGATGCATCGTTTGGATTCGATTTCGCAGGCCTACAACGTGCAGACGGGCTTTACAACACAGATGCTGTCCGCAACTTCGTCCGAGATAACTTGGACAAGGTGGCCAAGATTGCATGGGCGAGGCAGCAGCAGCGGGCACAAGAAGCAATGCGATCGAAAGCAGCTCGGAAAGCCAAAACCGCCCGAGTCATTTAAGGGTATCGACATGTAGATAGAGAGATATGATACCCCTGGGTTGCTGTGACGCCGAGTATAACGGTGGAGTTGTACCTCGAAGCAAAGAACAGAGAAGTGGTTCGTGTAGAGTAAAAGGTATAACCCATCTCAGCTACCAATGCAAACAGGAGGCCGGTTACGCAGAGCAGCAACCTATTCCCACTCTAGCCCGACAGCATGAAACTAAACACGCAGAGGTGTTGACAATGTGATACTGTTTCTGCCCCCCTCCTCGTGCCAACAAAGTCCAACATAACCACCCAAGGACGCCCCATTCTGCAGCAACCGCAGTATTCCCATGTTGTTGAATTCCAACCATGACGCCTTCTGAGCTCGCCCCATATAAACAGACAAAAGTTCCAACGCAGCACGACACGCGCTAACAACGACCATGGCGCACGGACTGCTAAAGTTTTTCATCAGCGCCAATACTCTCATCCTCATCCACTTCGTATCCCATTTCCTGCGCTGATTGGGCCCTCGCGTTAGCTTGTCTGGCAGACCTCCACCCTGTAAGTACGGCCTCGTCTTCGGGCCGCTCGACAAATGGTTTGCGGAGCCCCTTGCGAGCCAGCCGTCTTCTGTGCTGCCGTTTCTGCTCCCAGCTGTAGCGGGACGTGTCGATCGTCGTGATATCGGTCCCAGTGACGGTATCCCACATGTCGGCCACCCAATCCACCACCTCGGGCTGGAGACGGCGCGCGAGGCGCCTCCCTTGTCCGCCGGTCGCCCACTCGTCCAGTTTCACCGGGATCGCATAGCCCCAGACCGGGTCGTCCAGCGACCAGTCGCATGCCGCGCCTGGGTAGCAGTATTCCGGCTTGCAGTACCGGAAGCACATCCACGACTCAGCGATATACCAGAGCGAGAGCAGAAAGAGGCTGAGACCGAGGAGCGTAAACCGAAATTTGGGGCGCCGCGACCAGAGTTGGGGAAGTGGAAGGTGGACGTACGTCACTGGCCCGTTGCCTGCGCGCCTGGAGGCCTGGCAGACTGGACACGAGGGAGATTCTCCCTTGGCGTGACCGTCGTAGGCTGTGTGTTGTAGGTGTTCTCTTAACTCCGCCTGGGAGACCTTGTCCTCGAGGCGCTCAATCCCCTGCTTTGCGCTCCGGATGCCTAGCAGGCCGGTTTCAAGTGACCGACTCAGCCGGTCGTATACTTCCAGCTCCTTCTGCCTATCGGATTTGTTGTTATTCCCAGTTTCGCGCCCTTTCCCCCGTGTGCTTGCCGTAGCAGGGGACGGGTGCTCCTGATGGTTCAGCAGATCGGCGAGGTCTTCGAGTGTCGAGTCATCAATCTGGTTGGCTCGCTGAATCTCTAACAGATCGTCTTTCACGGTTGGCGGTTTCGCTGAGTTGATTAACGGCACGCGGCTCCTGGATAATGACCTGGCACGTCGTCGTGCAGAGAGCGATGACGACCGCCCTTGAGCCCGATCGCCCCTAGATGACTGTGTACGCTTTCGTCGACGCGCCGTAACACCGTCTCTCCCGCCCAGCGTGAGCGAGGTTTTAGAGTCTTCGCTACTACTATTCCCTGAGCGCCGATGGCCATCCTGCTGCGGTTCGGCGCCTTTGTTTTCAGCGAGTGGCGCCGAGGCTGGGTCCTCAATCTTTTCCACCTTGACCGTTGCTGGGGTCTCAATAAACGCCCCCGTCACCTTAGGAGTGGGCAGCGTTGAAGGGTCGATCTTGGTCGGCTTTGGCGTCTCAGCGGGTACTTCGTTTTCGGTCTCAGCTTCTGGTGACGGAGCCCGTAAGGAACCTTTTTCTGATTGATTCTCTTGTGGGGCGAAGAGCTTCATTTCCCCCTCTATGCGTTCCGTGGGGTCCGAGTCGGAATTTGCAAAGCTTCTGCGCTTCGATATCTTGGAGTCCACAGATGAACTTCTAGAAAGACCAGCGAAGCCAACATTCGGCCTGGCATCGCTCTTAGCGCCGCCTGTCGACCTCCTCTGTCGTGCTCGTTCTGCTAGCCCGAAAGCGCGTGGGACAGAAGGGTTGCTATTCGCAACTACGCGTCCTTCGGAGGTTGGGCTACTACCTGTGGCAGCTGCCAACCGGCGTAAAACATCGCCTGCATCATCTTCCGTCTTCGAGACGCTATGTCGGATCGTCTGGATTTCGACAAATCTCCTGTTGTTGGTATCCGGTATGTTGTCCGGAGAAGGACCCTGAATGGAAGGGGCCGGATCGGGGATGCTATGTTCGGCTTCACCTGTCCCGGTCTGTGCCCTCGCCTCAGATGATTCGTTCTCTTGCCTCCGCAGCCTGTCACGAAGCGGAGAAAAGGCACGTATTGGTTTCCTACTAGACTGCTGTGCAATGTCTGGGGATGGCGAACGAGATACCGCAATGTTTCTTTCGCGCAACTCATCTAACCTAGCTGTAGCGAGTGCCCTCCTAGATAGAGTCTCGATTTCACGCGATCTAAGCTCATCCAATCTCAGACTCGACTGGCTGACCGATCGCTGACGGGGAATCTTATTCTCTTCCTCAGATCTTGCCTCCGGGTTGTCTCTCACAGCCGTATGAGATTCAAGCTTATCGGGTATTGTCAAGGCCGCCTGAGTCTCCGAGACGGTCTGGATCCTCGGGGCCTCGGCGCTATCGGTCCGTGTATCATGTGGTTGATCTCTGGGACTCTCGGAGAGATACTTGCTAACCTTGGCCTCCAAGGCGCGAATTTCATCAATCTTGGTATTGCGGCGTCCAAGAAGCACAGGAGGGCTGTTTGAGATTTGGAGGTCGCCGGCTGTGAAATCCGCGTCCGCCTGCCAAGCAAAGCTCCTGTTAGACGTGTGAGAGCCGAGAAAAGCGGCGCTAGGCGCACCTGGAGGGGTCGTGCTTCGTCCTGGGAGTTCTTCGCGAGTCTCGCCATCTGCCTTTGCCCAGTCGGTTGATTCCCGGACTGGGGAATCGCTCGAGTCCCGCATCTTCCCTGACAGTCGCCGCAAAAGCGAGGGGCTGTTCGATGCTCCCTTGTTGGACTGCGGGGAGGAGAAGCTATCGAAACTGCCTCGGCTAGATCTGCGCACTAACAATCCCTTTCCGGACTCTACGATTCTAGTCCCGAGCCGGGATGTGGACAATAAGGCGTTTCCGCGGCGGCTAAGATCCTCCGCGCTCGCCTGTTGTCGCGCGTGTTGGCGGAGCTTCTCGTCAAAAGTGCTGTCCGAAAAGTCGCCTTGCTGTGACGAACCGGGACGCTCGTCATGGCCCTCGCCCAGGTTGGACCCCGAAGAATGGGCCCTCGATCTGCCGCGTTGTGGTGTTCCCGATGCGCCGGGACTTGAGATTTTTGTAAGTTTGTTCCCGGTAGAATCGCGTCGGGATCGCCACAGCCTTGGTGCGGGACTCGGTGAGCCCTGAGCTGCTTCCTCCTCTTCGGCCCTCCGGTAGGCGTCTGAGAGGGTGAATTGTCGTCGCTGAGCGGGGCGCGGGATCCTCGTGTTACCAGGCGATTCTGCATTGGTATCGGGAACTGAACCTGAGCTCGGGGGCCGACCACTGTCCTCCTTCGCCTTTGGTCGCGAAAAGAGGCTCCTTCTCCGGGACGCGCTGTTGATGACAAGCGGCGACGTGAAGCGGGTATTCGGCTGCGCTGCTTTCGTATCGACATCTAACCTGTCGTAGTCAGTCCCGTCGCGCTCCATTTTCGTGTTGCAAACGCCCGCGCGTTGGTGGTGCGCCGGTCGAGTAGGTATGAAGTGGTAGAGGGTGGACTAAACAAACGCGGGCGCGATGCGCTCAGAGCTCGTCGCGCTAAATGGTCGTAATGTCGAAGGTGAGCAACACGATGTCATATTGAAATTGAGCATAGAGAAGACATGTGAATTGAGCGGGCCTTGAAGTTATGTCGTGCCCAGTGAGGCACACTTGCTGATGCCCAACCTTGTTGGTATCGAAATCACAGGCTTGTGATGCGCTGTCTAGCGTGCTCACCTCCCATGTTAGGAGGTAGGGATACTGCCAACTGGAGGACACAGCAGCGGGGGCCAGCCTACCCTGAGCTCCAAAGCTGCCCTGTTGGCCCCACCAATACGCTCTGGTACAAAGTATGTACATACATACTGTACTAACGGATTGTAACTACCGAACAGGCAGCACCCAAACAACAAACAGTTACACAACTCTAAACATCATGTATGTTCGTTCTGCTAGTAGGGTTTAAATCTCTCTATCTTTGTCTTTATTTTGTGACTCTGAATATCACACTCACTGTTGCATGACAGGGGCCACAAATTGATGTCTAATACCTGGAGTCGATTGCCCGAGGCGGATCAGTGTTGGCAACGTGTACGTACTTTTACACGAGCAGGCACCTACCTGTCTGTTCGTCTGTGCCTTGTCGGTACAGGTAGCTGGAACACCCACATGCATATTGACTCAAGGCACCTTACGCCCTACACTTGCTGAAAAGTGTTGGCCAGGGTCAGGGATACGTCGCTGGCCACCGTAGTCGCCATTTTCGTAAAGAAGCAATCAGCACACGCTATTCGGGGGGGCCGGAATTCGGCTGTTCTATTAGCCCTTTGGACGCGTACTGCGTGTTTAAAGCCATCAAACTCCACCTCCTTATTCTTTGTGTAGCCGCCCAACAAAAAGTAGGAGAAATTGCCGCCTCGCACTCCTTGGAGACCAGAAATGAGTGGCCCCGGGAAAGGAGAAGTGGTTCGTCCGCTCGGGCCATGGTACGTCGAATCCTCCTTTGCGGCTATTCCGGCCTTAATCGAGACTGCTCTGGTGGTTTTGTTACGCTAATGTCGAGAGCAGCGAAATATACTCTTCGTCGAGGCACGCACTGGGCTTCTACAAATGCGTTGCAAACACATGCCGGTATTCGGTGCCATTGACAAGGCTCCGAGGACGGGACATCTATGGCGTGCTCAAGCAGGCTCTCGCCAATATCGTGCTTGCCATACCATCCTTGGGCGTTGGCATTTCTGGGCAGGATACCCCCAAACCGCAATTCGTCCAGCAAGCGTCCATCAACCTCGAAGACCATTTCGAGTTTCTCGAGAGGAAATGTGAAGATCTAGCGACCCATGATGCCATCCTGATCGGCATCCTCCAAGACCGGCATGACCGAAGCTGGCCTAACGTGGAGCATCAGCCGCCTTGGAAGTTGACTGTCGTTGCCTGGGGTGCACTGGGCGGCGAGGTAGATATGTTCGTATTCGACGCCGTGTTTGCGGCACACCACTCAATCGCCGACGGGCGTAGCACTGCGCTATTCCACAAAGCGTTCCTAGGTGAATTGAACCGCCCTAACGGCCAGCCCGCGCCGCTTTCGGGGAACACCTTGAACTTGAAGGAAGTGGCTCCTCAAGCGCATAGCCGACCCCAGGAAGAGTTGGTAAGATTCAGTACATCCTGGGGGTTCATAGTGCGGACCCTATGGCATGAACTTGCACCAGCCTGGTTGCAGGGACGTCAGCCCCCGGCTCCGTGGGCTGGAAAGACCATCACCCTCAATCCATGTCGGACAAGGTTGCAGATTGTCAGAGTGCCCTCAACCGCCGTTCCAAATATCCTCGCCGCCTGCAGGGCGAGACAAACGACACTTACGCCCTTTCTCCACGCCATGATCCTGGCGTCTCTCTCCAAGCAGTTACCCCCAGAGAAGGCAGCAGCGTTCCGCAGCACCACCCCAATCGACCTCAGGCCGTTTATCGACGAAAGTTCTAGCAACGGAAGGAGCCTAAATTTGTTCGGCGTCTTTGTGACGGGCCAGACTCACACATTTGACGCACCTACTATCGCAGCACTGCGGCAGGGGCCTTCAACGGACAAGATTTGGGAGGTAGCGGTAGGCTTGCGACGCAGCATGAAACAACACCTCGACAACGTGCCAAAGGACGATATCATGAGCATCCTCGGCTGGGTGCCCAACTGGCGGGACTTCTGGCTCTCAAAGGTGGGACGGGCGCGCCAGAACACGTGGGAGGTGTCCAACATCGGGTCGTTACCAGGCTGCCAAGAGGCCGAGGATGAGGCTGGTTGGAAGATTCAACGCTCCTTCATGTCCCAAAGCGCTGCCGTTGCCGGCGCTGCTGTTGCCGTCAGTGTTGCCGGCGTGGCGGGAGGTGAGCTCGACATCGTGCTGGGATGGCAGGAAGAGATAGTCGAAACTTCTACGGTCGAGAGCCTGGCGGCGGACCTGCAGTGCTGGCTCGACCGGTTGGGCCGCGGGCAGGATATAATCTAGTAGTCGACCAATAATGGTGAATTACAAATCGGATTTTTGGATTCGAACCGTTTTGCGGGATTGGTTGTGCTGCTTGCCTTAACTTGCTATCAAACCGTGGGTCGGCACTCGCAGCCGTTTCACAGCCTAACCAGGCATGCGCACACCTGGGCGTTGGCTCCGCCAAGCCTGTATTTCCACTTCTTTCCCCCGGGACTTCCCCCGATGATTACCCGCTTGCCCCGTGCTTCATAACAGCTGCCGCGGAGGTCGGGCGGGTCCCAGTCCGCCGTCCCGACTCGAACCCTGAAATTTTGGGACCTGTGGTTCGGCCAAACAAACTGCACGGCACGGCTGTCCGCGACTTTACGCCGGTCCTCTCTAGACCACAATCGCCATCACCATGGCGGCATCCCTGGTTAGCAGGTCGCCAACGTGTTTGGCATGCCTGCGGAGGCTGGCGCAGCCTTTGAGCGTCAGCAATGTGGGCGCCAGCGCCCTTTCGATGGTGCAGGTTCGCACAAAGTCCAACCGAATGCGACCTAGAGATCAGGGCGTCGTCGTCCGTCTGCTTGAGGACATTCCCAGGTTCGGCCGCAAGGGTACGGATTTCTTCTTATCTGAGATGTATGCATCCTTCGTGACCCGATTGGTGCTGACGCCTACTCTCCAGACGCCGTCTTCCGCATTGAACGAGGGCGCATGCGAAACCAGTGGTTTCCGCACAAGAGGGCAGAGTACATGACGCCGGCGCGTTTCCGTGAGCTTGGCCTAACTCGCGATGATATCGGGGAACGGGACGCCCTCTACGGCACCATGGAGGCTGCCGAATTTGAGGAATCCTCAGAGGTCGACACTCCATCAGCCACCGTGCTCACCACTCCTGTATGACTTTATTTCACAACTCGCATTCCATTGCGCTAGTCGCGAGGTACTAACGAGCCTCATAAACAGCCCGAGAAAGCCCACACCATTCTTACCACTCTGATTCCTAGCACACTCGCTTTCCACCGCAAACCGATCCCGGCGCCGGCCCCTCCTCCACCTTCCCAGTCTATCTCCCCTCTTGTGGCTTCCGCAAAGGCAGACGCTGCCTACGATCGAGACGCCCCCGTTGCCATCTATGGTTCCGTCTCAGCCACCGACGTTGTGAGTCACATTAAGGGCTTGCTGGTAAACGATGTCGAGGGTAGCCGCATCGCCCTTGGGCCAGAAGATGTCCGTTTCTTGGGTTTGGATGAAGAGACAGACAGGATCAAAACGTTAGGCCGTTGGGAAGTGGACATCTCGGTCGGCGGCACCGGGTTGGAACCCGTTCGCAAAGTCGTCGAGATTCTGCCGCTCGCCGAGGGGTCTGATGGAGGCGAAGCACAACCAACTTCGTGAAGTGAAGTGATCCTGTCATACTCGTTGGGACTTTGACAAAGCCTGGCAGGCGCATCAACAAGACTAATAGGTGATTCTGTATGGTCACTTGTATTTATTACTTGTATACAAAATTGCAAATGTTCTCAGACATGGTCATCTCCCTCAATTCATTTGCCTCATATCTGTCGGTCTGCCAGCGGCAAGTATGCCATCACCCCACGCGACATGGCCAGATACTAGGCGCCCTGACGTCCAACAGCATAGTCGACGTCCAGGCTCCAAAGCGAACCCCAGATTATGCTCTTCTTCATGGGACTCGCCGGGGCGGTACTCTGAGCACTCCCCTCGCGCCGAAGGGCGGGGGAGCGAGTCTGCTGGCACCCTGTTGTCAGCAGCCGAAGCCTGAAAAGCTGTTCAGGGACCCATTAAAGAATCCACGTCGTTGCGAACCTCAAATTGTCCATTTGACAACTGCTGCCCAGCTTCGACACCCGTCGGCATCTCGTCTACGCTTGTTGTTCGCTCCACCTCGTTGGTATTCGTCAATGTTTGTGGTGAGTCATGATGTGGTACACCGGGAGTAGGAGCGTGCTGCTGCGTTGGGCTCGTCGGCACGGGTGTATCTGCAGGCGCAGCACGCAGCGAGTTGGTCTCACTAGCGGCAGCGCTGTCCCGACTTCTCGGGACCCCCATCGCAAACGGCAAGGCTTTTCTAGAGCCTGTGCTTGACCGGCGGCTCTCGAGGCTTTTTGACAGTGTCTTACTCACCCCCTCGATGCCCGACGCACCAACGCCGCGAACCCCGGCCCCTGCGCCTTTGCCTCCCACTCGCCCGTGCGTGTGTCTCTCAGCCATGGCTTCGACATTATTGGCCGCAACTGTACTCTTGGCAAGGCCAGGAGTGGACGGCGCGCCTGGCTTGTCCTCGGCTGCTTCGAGTAGATACCAACGTAGTCCGTCAGACAGATCGAATGGGTTGTCGTTCTCATCATCGTTTGCCGACTCCGACTCGGCACAACTATCTTTTTTGCCCATTCCTGGCGGGTTCTTGAGCGACTTGGAAAGGTCCACGACCCGCTCCTGTATGCGCGAGATCCGAGCCAGGAGCCACTCCCGGTTGCGCAGTCGGTGCGCCTCCTGTTCCCGCAGGAAATAATGCGGAAAGCCTACGTTGAAAGCCGCCCATGCTCCTGTCTTTTGATTCCTTGTTGGGAGGAAAAGGGCAAGGTCGCCCTCCTTGAAGTGTTTGAACGCAATCTTCTCGTGTGCCTCCTTTTGAAACGCACGAGCCTTGTCGCGATATGCCCGGGCGTCGCGCTGCAGCTTGCGGGCCATGTGCTCGACGTCTCTGACGCGCCGATACATGACTTCGCTGAAAGCATCCATGTCGAACCCTCCAAGCGAGGAGATGTAGGCATCGTACTTCGCCGACTCGGTCTCAGTGTCTGAGGAGTCCACCCAGTTGAGGAGGTCAAGGTCAGCGCTACTAACAATAGCACCACGGCTGTTGAACGTGCCGGATCTACGGAGCGAAGAGCTTGGGTCCGAGTCGTTGGCGTTCTGTGACGATCGCTCAGAACGAGGGATTTTCTGAATCAACATGCTGCCGCCTTGATTCGTCACCGAGAACCCGAGCCGCTCGAGTAACCGGATCAGGCGCTCATTTTGCGAGTACAGGCGTTGCGTAAGATCTTTAGCGTGCTCTGATCGAGTGCCAAACAAGGCCGTCAAGTGCGACAACCTGGCCTGCGATCGCTGAAGCTTTTCTCTGAGATGCTGAACTTCATCCTCTAACCTGCCGACCTGTGACTGTCGGGAAGCGAGCTCTTCCGTGACCGAACTAATTCTTTTCTCCTGTTCTTCCAGCCGCTTCCGCAAAGATTCGGAGCCCGTCTCGCCGTCGGCAATCTTGGCACGTAACTGGTCAAGCTGCTGGCGGCCGTCGGCTAACTCGCCCTCTAGCGCCATTACCTTCGCTTGTTCCACCGCTAGAGCATCGCGGGCACGCTTCGATGTGGCTTCCTCGTCTGAAATACGTTGCTCAACAGCCGCCTTCTCCGCTCTCTCTAGTTCGAGGGCTTTATGTGTTGAATCCAGCTCCGACCGCAGCATCGCGATGTCGCTTTCTAGGCTCGACGCCTTCGCCGCTACATCACTGGTTCTCTCTGAGATATGGGTGGTGAGATCGGAGAGTTCACTGGGTGCGCTTTCACCAGGAGAAATTTGGTCCCAAAGTTCACGCAGCGCTTTGAGCTGCACGTCGACTGTTTCGCTGACGCTTTCGAACTTCTTGCGGAAGTTTCTGGATTCTTCTCGGGCAGATTGGAGCTGCCGTTCCAGTCCCTCTATCGTCTCGCGCTGCAGGCGCGTTTCCTCGCGCAAGAAGTTGATCTTGCCTTCAGACTTAAGAATCTCGTCGCGCTTCTCGCTAGCGAGCTGTTCAACCTCGAGCTTAAGGGTTTGAATCGTTTCGACGTAGGATGCCTTCTCATGCTCCCTAGACTCCCCGAAATGGTCAATCTCATCCTCGGTATCCTCCAATCGCGCCTGTAAGCGTCTGATCTCGTCCTCGAGCGATTTCCGTTCCTCCGTGAATTCCCGCTTGAGAGCCTCCAGGTTCTCTAGCAGGTCCTTCTTTGTCGAATTGGCCTCGTCTATCTGACCCTTGACATCGCTGCATAGCGTAACTTGCCCGTCGAGATCCCTTTCAAGAGCCGCAGACCGTTCCTTCTCTGCAGCGAGCTCAGCTTCTAGCTGCTGGACACGCTGCGCGAGGATGTCAGTCCCTTCGATGGATCCCTTTCGATCTTCAAACGGTTGCGGGGACTTGACGGAGATGGTAGAGTCAACCCGGTCAGAAAGCTGCTGGCTAGGCAACTGAAAGAGATTTCCTAGGCTAGGTCGTGACGCTTGGGTTTGCCGATGAAGTAGATCCTCAAGTCTCCGCACACGGCTCTCGGCTGTTTTTAGCTTGCTCTCCAGCTTGGACTTGTCGTCTTGTAGGGACCGGAGGAGGTCGTCGTCACCTCGAATGAGGAGGCCACTGCGCCCTAAAGCAGCCTCATGGATGCTTCCGTTCTTGAACGCCTTCATGCGTTTGGATTGCTGCTTCGTTGGATTGTCCAAGGAGGAGATGATCTTGCCGACGTCTCCGACAATCTCGGGATCCGCCTTGTTCATCTGCAATGATGCGTGAAAATCCTCAAGATCCCCGCGAGTCATGGGTGGCCACGGCTCTTCTTCCCCGAGAAGGTTCACTTCCAGACCTGGAACGTTGCTATCGAGGCCAGGTGGTTCTGGCCCGTACGTATTGCCAATCGACTTGTACCACCTACGGCGCCGCTTGATCTCCTCTTCTTGGAATAAGGCCATCTCGTTCGCGAGCGTAGAGGAATCTTGGGTCATCTTTTCGAACCATTCACGGCGCCTGATGGCCTCGGCGACGAAGGACGCATACATGTAAGGAACCTGTTGGATCAAGCGTAGATAGTCGAAAGTTGCGAATTCGTCTTCCTGGTGAACGGTGTTGATTTGAGATTTGTAACTACGGCTCAGCGATGTGATATTGGAAATACCGCGCATCAACTCGAGCGAATCCGCGGCCAGCGAATTTCTTGCCTCGGTCGCGTTGCGGAGCATGTCGTTCATCTCCAATGCTCGCTTGCTCACGCTCGGTAACAGGCGCTCCGTGTGGTTCGAGGCAATCCTGGAGATCTGTACAACGGCATCTCGGGTAGAGCCGGTGTAGTCGAGAATCGCCTCGTAGTCGGTATTGATCTTTTTGGCCAACGCCTCTATGTCGTGAATGAGCGGCTGGATCTCGCCGGCATCAAGCGTTCCAGCGCGCTCAGATGTCCTCTCATATTCGCGGAACAGGTCGTTGGCGCCCTGAAACAATCGGGTCGCGGCCTTTTCAAAGTCCGCGGCTCGGCCGTTGAATTTGCGAAGTGTCGCAGGCGCAAGTCGACCTGCCTTGCGCGCTGTGTCTAGGTCTATCAGGTCCTCGAGAGTGGCCTTGTGTTGTGACCTCCCCTTCGTGTCACCGACATCGCGGCCAGTCATGAACCGCACCATGACGGGGGAGACCGGAATGCTCCGTGCGAGGGATAGGTACTGTTCCCACCGGGCTGTGAGTGCACCATGTTCTGCCAGTGTTTCCGATATCCATTTCTGAAGTTCCGGATATTTTGCTTCGAGCCCTCTAATGGCGGACTCGAGGTTGAACACGGCGGCATCGAGGCAGCGCATCATAACGTCCATCTCGCTATATCGTCCTTCGGCTGCCGCGGCCATCTGTCGACAATCCTGAACTACCTTGCTCGCCCAGTCCCCTCGCGCTTTGAATAGCTCCTGCCATGACTGTACCGACTTGCTGTCCTCGATCGAATTCGGCGGGCTTTCGACGACATACCGCTTCGGCGCCGGCACATCGGGTTGGGGAACCGGGGAGGTTCCTGGAGGAAGTGGCTGCGCCAACCGAGTATCATAGACGAATATTTCCTTCTGTTATGTGTTTGTTTAAAGTTTTAACACCTGCGCAGCGCAAACGGAATTCACGGGCGACTAACCTCGCTCTGGATCGTCTGAGACTTCAACGGCCTCCCTTGGGGAGTTAGGGCGACTAAGTACTGGGCTGGTACCGTGAGCTGCCGTGTTATCAAAGCCTTGAACTCATCGAGTCTGAGAAACGTTGGTTAACACAACGTCGCCGAATCAAATATACTAGGGGCGCGCACGACGAGATTTGCGAGGTGTCTATCTGCAGGCGCTGGCCCGTATGGGCCACCAACACCTCTGCTGCCATGCCCAAGCATGCCTTTTAAAGCGGGATAGCTGGTAGGAAGCGAGCGGGATCTGGCCAGCAGCACCCGGATCGGGGAAACTGGAAGCGAAGAGGCGAGTCGATGGCACCTTTCCGCGTTCGCACCTTCGTGGCGACGATGCGGTTCGTCCCGTGTCCGCTAAGTCGAAGCGGCCAAATCGCAGCGTCTCCACAGTGACCGGAGGAGAAGGAACCAAGAAGCTCGGTCTTTATTCAAGTTTTGATGGGAAGTCGACGGCGCCTGGAGCATGTCGAGTTGTTGTTTGGTCTGGGGTGACTTTGGGCTTGAGCACATGGACGCTCCGACACCAGATGACCAGGGGCTGAGAGACCAACGTTAATTGCACAGTGCCCTCACGCCTGGCTGCCTGTGTCAACGCCGACGCCAGTTGTGGGGTTGTCTTCAAATAACACAAACCATACAAAATACTCCTGGTGAGCAGAAGAAACTGCGGTAAATTACATCATCGTAGGCAAGTAACCAGCACGGTCATTTCCAGGTGAGGTTACCGCTAATCACGAAACGACTTGTTCCATTGCCATCTTCCAGCGGCACGCACTTCTCTGCCGAGCTCGCCCTTAAGAGACGTGTAAAAATACTGTGCTGCGTAATACGCCACACAGTACACGCTCCGCGCGCAGAGCCAAGGTCTGAGGTTCACCTCCGGCGCCATCGCCGCCGCGTATTGCCTCTCACAGAGACGGCCACAGAAGACATTGTTACACTGGGCGGCTGAGGAACAAAAGCACCACCCCCCGCAACTCATCGCCGAACGTAGCGCAGGATGGCATCGCAGGCCACATCCGCATCATCTCTCGCTTTCACAGAGATCGAGGCCAGCGTTTTGGCTCTTTATGACCAATTGCAACAGCTTCAGCTCGAGCTAGCTCTTCTCCAGTCACAGCACAGCCATCGCGCATCAGGTCAGAGCCCCTATAGCTTCGAGCCGTGCCTTTCAGGCACCGGACTTTGGGTATTTACGCATCTCTAGGTGTTGGCGGCCCAGTTACTGGGCACGAGTTGTCAGAGAGCCAAACTCGGTTTTTGGAGGCAAAAGCCACTCTCGCTTTGTGCAACAGCATTGTAGAGGGCGTGGTGGCAGTTCAGCCGACTCTGAACGCGGTTCACCAGGCGAGAGAGGCATCAAGAGTTGAAAGGTATAAGACGGACTTCTTCCTAGGACATCGGTAAATCGACCCCTGGGATTGCTGACGATTTGGGTATTCAAAAGGGACCTTCTATCAATTATCGAGCAGCGGGATATAAGTGCGATCAATGCAGCAAACATATGCTCCCAGATGCAGACAGCAAGGGGCCACTTAGCGGAGCTTGAAATCGAGGGTCTCAAAGTCAGTCACAGGAACACGGAGCTAGCCGCGGAGGCGCTGCAGCTCGCGGGCAAGAATCATGAGCAGAGCACGGAGAACGTCAAAAGCGAACGGTTCAGGAGCGACATAGCTACTTCGGAAGAGCAGGCGAAGGCAAGCCGTCACAGATGGCGGATCATCAAGGGGGCAACAAGCGCCATTGTCGCCGGAAGTGGAATCGACTGGGTCCGAGACGGGCGCCTAAGAGATTTGGTGCTTGACGCATCGGATCAGTAAATAAACCCCGAAAATAGATAGGTTTGTCTCCGAAAAATCATTACTGCATAGCTGAACAAACCTACTCAAGGTCCGCTCCTCAAAGTGAGAGCTTCGGTCAGGTAGGCTTGCTTGGATACTGCGTATGCGCCGAGGTGTCCTTAGACCGCGTCTGTGCCGCCGCGACCGAGCTCCTACTGTGTAAAGAAGGGAGATGTGCACAGACCAGGGCAGTACCAAACTCGCCCCACACGCAGCTCTCGTGGCCAAAACATACCACAACACACGCCCACCCCCGACTAACCGAATGCTCGCAACTCTTGACGCACGCCGATTCGTACCATGAACGGACAGAGCTTTGTGAGGAGTGATCGGCCGTGGTCTTGCTGGACAGAAGGTAGTGTACATGAAGGCATCGCGTCGCAGCATGCAAGGTAGGGGAGCGGATCACAATGCAAACGCGACGCGTGTGGTCTTAGCCGCTAGCTGATGTGAGGGATGTCGGGACCCGACGGGAACACTGCAAGAAACTGGATCTACTTTGGGGTGGTGCCATTTTGTGCGCAACCCAAGAAAACGGTGTGATTGACTGACCAAACCGGATAAGGGAGGGAGACGGAGGGACGTGCCCATACCACGCGGTTCCAGGTTCCATTGTATGGGGTACTTGGCCGCAGCATGTTTTGGTGCTTTCCCTCGTACCGATGCGTATGAACATTGTACCGTGTTTGACGCCAAACCAAGCACTTAACCACCGGCTCTGCCTAGGCGGCCGTGTCAACGCGGCCAACGACAACCGATTTCAACGAACTTACTGATAGCACAGAAGGTGGACCGTTTTTTTTCCTATACTCGTGGAAGGCATTTGGGCACCGCATCCGTCTCCAGATAATCGAAACCACAAGTCTCCCGTTGCTGGGCGTACCACATTTCAATGCGCAGCTCGGCAGCTTTGCATTGGATGATACAACGACTTATCCCAACCTACGCAGCCAACATTAACTCCGCGACGAACGAGCTGATTATATGCCCCTGCCTGATCCTGTGCGCTTAGCTGAGTCTAAATTGACAAGGCCGTCGCCCAAATGGAAAGCGCACGATGAGTACCTCAATACCGAACAAGACTATGGCAATGTTTCGAAGGACAATGACGCAGGGCTAGTACAGGATTACAGATTCAGTCTACTCAGGCAGATGATGAACGACACTTTCTGCCTTTCACGGGGAGTAGAGTCCTTGCACTCTCCGATAAAAAAGTTCCCCAGAGGAAGCTCCGTTTGGAACTCATATCACAACCCGACGAAGAAAGGCTCAAATGTCAAAGTGTGTATAAGCCGGGCGACAGCTTGAAGGCGCCGAAGAGGTACAAGGTACAGTGGCGCACAGTCCGAGTGTACAAAGATCAAAAGTACCTAGTACTTTCTGACTGGTCTGTGCTGGACGCGCTGAAGCTGGGACTGGGCAATGGGAGGAAGAGGCCGAATGCCTCGCCCCTCCCAAAAATCCCGGCCAAAAAATCAGCCCGTGCTGCAGCCCTTTTTGTTATGGGAAGGAAGGAGGACCCCCCGCCCACTCACTCAATCAGCCGCCCATAGTAAAATAGAGCGACGGGCGTCCCCCCTCCCCCTCGCAAAATCTCCCTCCTCTTCTCCCATACAAACTCTCAGCACACAAGAACCGACCTCCACATACCCAAACTCAGTGAGTACTTCTCTCCTCTGCAAATCTTAGTACGCTTCCAAGTACTCTCTCGCTCCCGATTGGCGTCGCTCTTTTTTCATTGGACGCATTTTCCAAAATTTGTCTACGATCCAAGCTCTCGCTGCCGTCGCTGCACAAGACCTGGAGACCTTCCCTTGCGTTTTTGCTCCCTTTCCCAAGAGCTGCACCGCGCTGGCGCATAGTTCATCGACAGCAACGCCAACAACACCGCGCATATCCACATCAAAACAATTTCACTTTGGTAGGCTAACCTAAGGTATAGCTCAACGCTACACCCAACACCACTTCGATTTTCAGTGTTTTATTTAGGGTACGTCTTTGCATTGCAACCTAGTCGGTTTTCATTTTCTTTTCGAGTGTCGCATCGCATCTCGTTTCGGTGACCAGCAGTCGCATTCGCGATTCGACATCGCCAAGCAGGGCGCGCCGCGCAAATCAAGCCGGTTGCGCGCCGCGGCCCGTTCGAGCCCTCGTGCTTTTTCACGGCCGTCTCCAAACACCTGGTTATTATACCAACGCGCCTTTACGCCGCGTGATTATCATCATCATTTTTTCTCGTTAATGTTCTTATGGATATGGTCGGTCCAGGGTCGCTCGCTAACCATGATGCAGCTTCAAATCAGTCACCATGCCGAAGGCAGCTAAGGGCAGGTCGGGCAAGCCTGAGAAGAAGCGCGCCAAGAAGGGTGAGTGGCATTCGTTACCTGCATCCTCTTCGGGGAACATTATCTTCCTTTAGGGAGTTCCAGGAGCTGACCGGCTACCGCAGACCCCAACGCACCCAAGCGGGGTCTCTCTGCCTACATGTTCTTTGCCAACGAACAGCGCGAGAATGTGCGCGAGGAGAACCCTGGCGTTTCCTTCGGCCAAGTCGGCAAGATTCTCGGTGAGCGGTGGAAGGCTCTCAGCGAGAAGCAGCGGGCTCCTTATGAGGCTAAGGCGGCTGCCGATAAGAAGCGGTACGAGGACGAGAAACAGGCATACAATGTGAGTATCCGCTATTGCCCCAACCGTAGTAAAGTACTTGCATCTCATTAGTGACAAGCAGGCCCAGGCCGATGGCGACGATGATGAGTCGTCTTAATCGCGCTTTATTGCCGGCGCATTGTGCTCGAGGCAACCGGTCTTGATGATATTTCAAGCAGACCATCCTTGTCAGCACGATGTCTTTCTTTCTCCTTGTATCTTCTGGGATGGACGGTGTTGCTTGGGGCGCGGCAATGGGACTTGACTGCTTCTCGTTTCTCTTTTTCTCCTTAATTTCTGGCATGGTTTGCGAGAGGGTCACTATGAGCTATGGAAACTGGAAGGCAGGATTCCTCTGGATGGATAAGATCTGATCCATTCCAAATATGCGGGTGCAACATAGTACCCCATGACATGTATAACAGCGACCTTTCACACCTTGAGGTACATTGGGTCCCTAGGTGATGTGATGTTTAGTGACGACCTCGCTTACCGTTCTCTGCCGTTTTGGCATGGTGTGCACGCTGACTTTGGTCTTAACGGTACCTTTTCCGCGCCTTGTCATATGGATGGGTAAATTACCATTTCAAGCACGCCGTGCTTCCTATCCGTCCATTCCGTTGATCATAAAAGTGTCAACTTGTTCGTCGCAAAAAATCTGTTTGGTTGGAGTGCAGGATATCTGCCAAGCTGGAGGGCAAGCCAAGCCCGCCTCCCCGCGAGTATTTTTTTTTTTTTGGGGGGGGGGGGGGGGGGGGGGGGTGCCTCAGAAATTCAGCACGTCTATAATTCCTCTGAGTCGCTGACGATACGGCTAGAAACGGATTGTGTGGTGAGACAAGATGGCGAGCGATCCAAAAGGTTCGACGACGAACAATGGGCTCGTCTTTCGTGCCGCTGCTCCTCCGGCTGCAGCGCGGCCCCTGCCCTTGGCTCCGGGAACGCATTGAAAATAGCCAATAGACTCACTAAGGACTATTAGACTGGCTTCGTGGCAGCCTCTGAGTCCTCCGGCTGGCACCCATTGCTACCGCATCGCTGCAGCTTCGATTTGGCGCCTGCGAATAACACCAGTTCTTGCACTCCACGGCTGATTCAAGGAACCGGTTCGTTCGCAAGCACGACATACCACCAACGAGGACGCCCATTTCTCTCATGCTGTAAGAGGCCGTTCCTAATGCTGAGATACCCAACCTTTGACCCAACACACGGTGCTGAATCACTGAAAGAAAGTATCAATCGAGGGCGAGCGCTCGCTGGTTTCTTTCCGTCGGGGGTCAGGTGGCTGCCACATCGGAGGAAGCGGGTCCCAGGTGAGGCTCTTGCGAGAACCGAGTCGATGATATTCTGTTCTCATTCCGTGAACTTTCCCCTCACTCTGTCTTTCCCACGGATCAACCAGACTTCTCTTTCTAAACATTACTCGCCCCGCTCCATAACTCAAAGCAGCGATCCGCTTGAACGACCACACATGACTATCGTGCACGAAGAAGCGGAGCACGCGACGAGACAAGGCATCTAATAGTTCCCGGCCGGTCACCGACTTGTCCGCGGCCGGCATCCCACGTATTGCCGTCCTTTCCGGCGCAACCATGGTCTTCGGTGTTGGCAATGTGCCGGCACCGTCAATGAGAGTCGTCATCCCTGGCCTTCGAAAACACATCGGTTGACCGTGACCCCATGAGATCAGCATAAGAGTCGCGAGGATGGAGCCCATTACCCCAGCCAGTGTTCCAGTTGAAACACAGCTCCTCGTGGGCTGCTGCCGCGAGGCTGATCAGGCAGATATCGTGGCCCGGGGTCTAGACCAGCTGCGAGCAGCATTGTCCGAGTCATTCCACGGCCATCTCATAGCCCTGGCAGAGGAGATACGCGACTCGAGCAGACTGTTGCGCAGCCTAGCCGACAGTTCCCATATGCACATGACCCGAGTTCCTTTCATGACTAATTATCTCGAAGTTCTGCTCCCTTGCCTATCTCGCACCCTCAAGGACATCACTGTGTACTACGAGGACAAGACCTTATCCAGGGAGATAAGGTGGCGCAAGATGTACAACAAAATGACCGAAGAAGCAGGTGGCCTCCCGCTGCCACAACGCTTTGTGCTTTACAATCACTTCTTGTCGCTGCTGAAACTGTTGCTTACCAGGTAGGTACTGCACTGACGCAGAACCCTTTTGCTGCCACATAAGAAATCAAGCAGTATCCTAACCATGTCCTAGGTCACCAAGCTTCGACCTCAACACTCTCGAAACGCTGCGCACAAGAGTATCCACATTGCGTGAGCAGATAGGGATTCGTGGGTGTAGCTCGTGTAGCTCTGTGAAGGATAGGCATTAACCTGCTAGTTAGCAGCGCCCGTACCACACGCAGGCACTCTCGTCCGCCAAAGTTTGCTTCCGCTAGCGGCTGTACAGGACCGTGTTCGTGCTCATCTATGTTTCTCTTGGTGTCGAATTTAGGCGTCCTCTAACCCTGAGTAGGATTCTCATTGGGCGGAGCAGATATTCTCTCTCCCTCTTCCGTCTCGGACGGCGTTAAAACATCTAAGATCGTGGGTGTTTGCTGTTGCGAATCTGTATCTCTCACATGAATGACCGACGCTAACATATCTAATACCTCCAGGTCAAAGTCATATGGGCCTTTTTACCCATGGGGCCACTTAACCATACCGCAAGGCTCGACCGTGCTCTTCAAAAGGTAAGTCCGCACTTGGAACGTTGAGGGTAACAAGCAGTCACTGCCCACATGCTTGGGATTCTCGTGGCAACGCCGGCGTCTGATGGCTTTGCGCAACAGACCTTTCGACAACGACACGATCTCCATCGTGGTTTTCCTGAGCTCAGTCGACCAGTGCCCCTACTTCCTGATGAGAACCATCCAGAACAACACTCCGTGGTACTCCATGTTCGGTGCTCACGAGCTCTGCATCGAACGTGAAGGGAGTGCGCTGCAGCTCAAGAGATGGAGCCGTTCTGAGCAATGCAGCAAACTATGGGCGGCTCTATACTTCATAACATGGGAAGGTAACGAGGTCTTCGCATCCTGAATACACGAATCCTGCCCGTCTTATTCACACTAACCTTGCCCAGAGATGGTGCTGTTTTACTGCACCTTTGTCGCCCTCAAGGCCCGAAACCTGTTGACCGTCCAGATACATCCGAACGAGTTCCAACTGCGCAGGGAAAAGCGGCTATTTCAAGCGCAGGTACCCCCTGCTTACCCCCGTAACCTGTAGTGCATACCTGTGTGAAATCTAACAAGCAAAAACACGCCAGCCAAATCATTGATGACGGCTTTAAACATTCGCTGATCGTCTACGAGGACTTGCAAACACGCGGACTGCGTCTACATGCTGCAGTATGGGAAGGCGAGCTCAGGCAATGCCCCGTGTGGACTGCATTCGGTAATCTAAACCCCGTCCCATCTTACTGTGTCAACAGGTTCAGCGTCGTGGTCCTGACCTAGAGCACTAACTGCCACCCACTTCCTAGTCACACATCAATCTCAATCCTCAACATGGTTGAGCCGACGTTCGCGACATCGTGTCTGGCTCAAAGACGTCCAGCTCTATGTGTTCTGCAATGCCTATCGACAGGAGAATATGCGGCAGAATAAACTGGGCGCGTTTGAGATACATTTCGACCGAGAGGAAGGTATGTATAGCTGAGGTCTTAGACCGCCTCGGTCAACTTGGGTACCCGGATTCGGCCGAAGGACACCGTTTCAAAAGTTCAGCATGCCGATAACTAATCACTGGCACAGCGGCCAGGAGGTTCAGGGAACTCTTCTCGATCAGGTCCGCTGCTTCCGAGACGTCCGAAAATGAGCCGGTAGCTAGTTCTTCGGTGTAAAGTCGCCTTCAAATACTGGTCGTCATGTCCGTTAGGGAACTTTCATATCATTCCGATTACCCAACAAACCCATTTTCAGGTCCCGTAACCGAGAAACGGACCCGAAAACCTAGGTAGTACATTTTCCTCCAAGCAAAGGTAACGGATGAGTTGGCTCGAGCATGAGACCAAGGGGCACCTCGCTTAACCTATCTGGGTAGATTGAGTGTTAGACAAGGATTGGGGTTCGTGCTGAGAGTTGAACAGCAGCTGAGTGAAGCGTCAACGATGACATCACGATTTTCTTAATTCGATCGTGCCTCTTGGGAATTGTTGACCAAACTCTGCAGGTTGCCAAAGGGGGTAGCGCTCTCCCCTTCTCCACTCACCTAAACCTTTTCCATTAATTTGTGACTGTTGAATCTTCCTCCGCTTACGGAGCACTGTCTATGCTTTATTCAACGTCAGTGATAAAATCCCAGAAGAAGATGTACCTGGCCGCGGTAATGAAATACCATAACCTGGGCAGGTCATTACGTGGTGTAAAATCCAAGGTGTAGTTCCGAGATCGTTCGTTTGCGCAATGCGGCCCAACAAGGCATCACAGAGGGGTTGGATAGTGCGGCTATTCCCGAGATTGCCAATGAGAACCCGAGTCTTGAGCATTCCCCATTTCCGGTGGACACTACAGGAGCTGGGAGCACGAAAGGAGCTCAGTGCTGCAACACACCACTGAGAGGAACAAGTTGGCGCGGGTTCCGCTTTAAACCGCTCGACGGTTGGGGAGGTGGGGCCAGCCAGCGAGGCACCCCAAAGTTTCCCCGAGCTCTCCTCCTTCAGACAACATCGATGAAAACATCCCATCCACCTTGCTGTCAACTTTCGTGGTCAAATCATAAGCCTTTGACAAGTTTCCTTTTGAGAATTCTCGACTCATAATTCGCGTTTCGTGGCAGTATGGACGTCAAGACCGTCGACTTCACGCCCTTCACAGACCAGAAGCCTGGCACGTACGTCACCGACTTGACCCCGCCCCCGCACCACCATGAAGCTTCTCTCCTTGCACGTCGCCGCGCTTTAGAACGTTGGCGACATGCCGCGATGCTGACATGGCCATTTGTTCGCTAGCTCGGGTCTGCGCAAGAAGGTCACGGTTTTCCAGCAGCCGCATTATAGCGAGTCGTTTGTCACGAGCATCCTGCTCTCCATCCCCGAGGGCGCAGAAGGTGAGGTCAATGACCAGCCCGTCCAGACACAGGTTATGATGTGCGGGACGCAGACTTGCTGACTAGGAATTCCCTGAAGGTGCCTTTCTCGTAATCGGCGGCGATGGGCGGTTCTGGAATCCCGAGGTTATCCAATTGATCGCCAAGATCGGTGCGGCGTACGGGGTGAAGAAGCTCTTGGTAGGCCAGAATGGCATCCTGTCGACTCCAGCCGCCAGTCACATCATCCGCAAGCGGAAGGCCACCGGTGGCATCCTCCTGACTGCCAGTCACAATCCCGGCGGTGAGTGGCCCTCTCCTTCGTGGCCTATGCGCAGCCGCCTAACCTGCAGATGCAGGTCCCCAGAACGATTTTGGCATCAAGTACAACCTCGCAAACGGTGGGCCTGCGCCCGAGTCGGTGACCAACAAAATATTCGAAGCTTCCAAGACGCTAAAGTCTTACAAAATTGCCAACATCCCCAATGTCGACATCTTCACGATCGGCACCAAGACGTATGGCAACCTCGAGGTCGAGGTGGTGGATAGCACCGCCGACTACGTGGCGATGCTCAAAGACATTTTCGACTTCGATCTTATCAGAAAATTTTTCGCCGCACACAGTGACTTTAAGGTGCTGTTTGATGGCCTCTCGGGCGTTACGGGGCCGTACGGCAAGGCGATTTTTCAGGAGGAGCTTGGCCTTGGGGCCGATTCGACCCAAAACTGTGAGCCATCACCCGACTTCAACGGCGGCCACCCCGATCCCAACCTCACGTATGCACATGAATTGGTCGAGGTGGTTGAGAAGAAGCAGATCCCCTTCGGTGCCGCATCGGATGGTGATGGTGATCGGAACATGATTTATGGTGCCGGTGCCTTTGTCTCCCCGGGTGACAGCCTGGCCATTATTGCCCACCATGCTAAATTGATTCCGTACTTCAAGAAGAACGGAGTTCACGGACTTGCCCGCAGCATGCCAACGTCTGGAGCCGTGGATCTCGTAGCAAAGAAACAGGGCCTTGACTGCTACGAAGTGCCGACAGGGTGGAAGTTCTTCTGTGCCCTCTTTGACGCCGACAAGCTGTCTATTTGTGGCGAAGAATCGTTCGGGACTGGAAGCAACCACATCAGGGAGAAGGACGGCCTCTGGGCTATTGTCGCCTGGCTCAACATCATTGCAGGCCTGGGCATGGCCAACCCGGGAGTTGCGCCGAGTATCAAGCAGATCCAGAAGGATTTCTGGGCCGAATATGGCCGTACATTCTTCACTCGCTATGATTACGAGAATGTCGATGCGGATGGCGCCAACAAGGTGGTGGGTGTTTTGAAGGACTTGGTGGCCGACCCCAAATTTGTCGGCAGCAAGGTTGGAGGTACGTCTATGGTCAAGTTTTGCTCGGTCCTTTTTTTTTTTTTTTTTGGGGAGTGGGCCGGGGGCGCATATACTCAGCGAGAACTTTTCATCACGGATGTTGGCTAACATTTCCGCGCTTTTCCCAGACCGCACTGTAACCCGGGCAGGCAACTTCTCGTACACAGACTTGGATGGGTCTGTGTCGGCAAACCAGGGTCTGTATGCCTGCTTTTCGTCCGGTAGCCGGATCGTCGTGCGGCTCTCGGGAACTGGCTCGTCGGGGGCCACAATCCGCCTGTACATCGAGCAACACAGCAACGACCCTGCCACGTATGACCAGGATGCCCAGGATTTTCTCAAACCCGAGATCAAGATGGCAACAGAGCTGCTGAAGTTCAAGGAGTTCATTGGCCGAGACGAGCCTGATGTCAAGACGTAAATGTATTGTTGACGTGACGGGGCTCGAAAAAAGGAAGTTGAGTTAGGTTTGGACTCTTAGACAGAACCAGCCACGCCAATATACTTGTTGAACTGGTATTAATATAGCGATGGCCAATTCAGGCCTCGGTAGGCCGAAAGATGACAGACCTGTAATATCTGGCCTCTTCGATGCTCTCCAGTATGTCGTCCTTTGCCTTGTGTAAACATTTCTTGTGCGGAACGGCTGAGGCTAATTGCGGGCTATTCATGGCAGCGAGTCAGTAAGTACATTGGTATCATCACAAGCTCGGTCTTTTCGTGATCATTCGAGGGCGACCGGCTGTACAAAAGTTTCAGGGGGCTGTGGGTAGGAGAGATTGGAACGACATTTAGCGAAACCTACCACCATCTTCGTGCTGCCTCCTTGATGCTACTGATGTCCAGTATGCGATAGTGCAGATGGTCCAAAATCCTGTCGTAGGGCGCCTTCCTGAGAAACGCCCGGTCCGCATGCACGCTGCTACCCGCGAGAAGGGCTGTGCCACTCACGGGGACGTGTTTCTGTACGTAAGCTAGCAGACCATCGGCTGCCTGCTGCGGCGTCACGGTTGACTCGATGACAGCCGCGGTGAGGCCACTATTGCCGTCTGCCCTGCCGTTATCAGCATTCGTTACCAACCTACTTGTCTCGGACGGCAGCAGGAAACCCGACACTTGGCTTGATCCGAAAATAAGAGGATTAAGGAGTAGTAGGCGGCACGTTAAGCGGGGTAAATAGACATACGGACACGAGTACACCACTCATCCATCATGGCCATCCGCTCGCTCGTCTGGTGCACAACAGTACCCCATCCGCACTCGTCGAGCAAGTTGAGTTGGCCATCAGTGATGAGGCAGTAAATCTCGATGATCTCATCAGTGTCGGGGTCAAGACCGGTCATCTAGGGCTGGGAGGTTAGGATTGTTTTCGACAAAGACCGAGATAGACAGCACCTCGCAGTCGATCCAAACCAGGGCATCCTGCTGCTGAGCAGGATCTGCTCCAGAGGGGACATGTTTAGCAGACATCGGATGCCGACGTGCAGTGGCTGCGTGTACGGAATTGTCGATTGTCGCGTCGGTCACTTAAGGACACTGTGGTTCGACGAACTGTCTCCAAACGCTACTAACGTAACTTAAGTGAAGTTCTTCAGCGAATGTATTTAATGTTTTGAATGCACATGTATTTACGATCTAGTTGCCCATTTCCCGTACAGTACGGCAACCTGCCCTGCACCGTGGCTGAAGCGAAACAAATCAAACACTGGGGAACAAGAAGACCAAGCATGACTGCTTAAAATCCCAATCCATTATGAAGCTAGGGTATATTAAGTTCGGAGCTACACTACACTTTGCTTACTGCCCACAATGGGCGCTGAAGGATCGCTTTTTAACACGGTGTGAACCGTGACCCCGCGCAAGGCACACAGCGACTGCAAGCTAGCCTTTCTCGGTCTCGGTTTGGGGCGGTTGATCCAGGAGCTCGTCCACCTTTATAAGACCCCTCCTGTCCCTCTCCAACGATGTCCACCTGGGAGGAACTGAAAACTCACTACTTCAACCAGACAAGCGTCATATACGTCTTTCTTCTTGACTTGATAAAACGACATCGACTGCCTGCGATCTCCCTAAGTCGCTAGACGCCATGCCAGAAACTGATGAACCTCTGCAACCTGCTTCCTCGGCAAGTCCCCCGCGTATCCTAATCATCGGCGCGGGCTCACGGGGTCGGAGCTATGCCGATGCAGTGGTGACGGCAACCAACGGCGTTGTCGTTGCTGTGGCTGAACCAGATGACTACAAGAGGAACCACTTTGGCAAGACCAGGATATGGGGCTCTCAATCGCCTCCCCCCGAGGGCACCGCGTTCGCGGACTGGCGTGATTTCATCGTCTATGAGAGGCAACGCCGCGCCCGTGCCAAGGATGGTGAAGAGGGTGTTCCTCCAGGGGTTGATGCTGCATTTGTTTGCGTATTGGATGAGATGCACCGTGAAGTCGTTGTTGCGCTCTCTAGCCTCGGCGGGCTACATATCATGTGCGAAAAGCCGTTGGCAACCACACTCGCTGATTGCATCGAAATGTACTCGGCTTTGCGGAATAACAATATTGCCAGCGGGGAGCAGGCCCTTTTCTCCATCGGACATGTTCTTCGCTACAGCCCTCACAATACGCTTCTCCGCAAGCTGGTCCTCCAGGACCGCGTCATAGGTGATATTGTGTCTGTCGTGCACACGGAGCCTGTTGGATGGTGGCACTTTGCGCACAGCTACGTTCGCGGGAATTGGTACGTAGTCCATGATGATCCTTCAGACACAACTCTCTGCTCGGGGTCCATATCGTGGCAGTGCTGAGCCGGTTTCTCCGCGTTGGAGAAAGGGCGCTATCACCGTTGTTCCCTCAATGGTCCTGCTGACCGAATGTCTAGGCGCCGCGAAAGCACATCTGCTCCGAGTTTGCTCACCAAGAGTTGTCATGACATCGACGTGCTTCTTTGGCTCCTGTGCTCACCTGCTGATTGTTCGGCCCAGGATTGCCCTCCGCCTCATCTGCCATCGACCGTTACCAGCATTGGCTCACTCCAGTACTTTAAGAAAAGCCGCAAGCCGGCCCAGGCGGGAAATGCTACCAACTGTCTCTCATGCCCTGTCGAGGCCGAATGCAAGTTCTCGGCGAAGCGTATTTATGTCGGCCCAGAGTTGCGGGGCCTGGAATCGCGCAACACGGGCTGGCCCGTCAGCATAGTGGTCCCCGATATCGAGGACTACAAAAGCGATAAGGAAGCCAGAGACGCCTTACTCAAAGAGCTAGCCAGGGACTACGACGCTGAAACCCCCGATACAGAAATTGCGCGACGTAATTGGTTCGGCAGGTGTGTCTACGAGAGTGACAACGACGTCTGCGACGAACAAGTCGTCACGCTCAGCTGGGATGACGACCCATTGTCGGAGACAGACAAAACGGGCGGCCGGAATGCCAAAACGGCGGTCTTCCATATGGTTGCCCAGACCAAGAAGATATGCGATCGGTATACCCACCTTTATGGGGTAAATGGCGAGATCTATGCCGACTCTTTCACCATCACCGTCGAGGATTTTCGCACCGGGCAGACAACGGTCCATCGCCCGCCCATCGAGAGCCGCGGACACGGTGGGGGTGACATTGGCCTCGCCCGCCAGTTCGTTCTCGCGGTGGACAAGGTCAAAAACTACGGCTGGTCTACCGACCGAGCCCAGAGAGAAATTGTGGGCTGCACCGTGGAAGAAGTCGTCCGTAGTCACGCCATGGTCTTCTGCGCCGAGACAGCGCGGCAGGGAAAGAAAGTGGTCAATTGGCACGAGTGGTGGGAGACAGAGGTCCAGGCCAAGTTGGCTGAGATTCGAGCCTGAAATTGCATTTGGCCAGTGGTCCCTTTGGATAGTGGTGCTGGATGGGCAGGGTGTAATACAATGGAGTGCTCAAGGGGCGTTGACCGCTTCACGTCGGACTTGGTGTTGGCCCTCGTTTTCTGGAACCACCATTCGTGATTTATGAATTTACGTCGGAAGTTTGAGCGTGTATACGCGTGCCCACGTACATGGACGACGGCGGAACCGTTCGTAGCAACGTACAGGCGACCTGCGAACGGTTTCGCTTCAAGAGGAGCTCGTCTTCGCCATCTCTTCCCCTCCCACCTTTTTTTCGTTTGGTTGGACCCGGTTAATCTTGGCGTGGGTGGAGCGATCCCGTCTCGTTCCCAAGCAGAGCCCCCGCCAACTTTATGTGCTTTGACAACCCCACATAACTCGCCGTCTTGTTCCCACGACCCAACCTCAACTGGTCCATTCAGGATCCAATTCTTCAGGAGACCTCACATTACGTCTGCGTCGTCTTGAGTGAAACCTATTGATACGACGCTCGCCTAGACTTTCCCTTCTGTGCCCGCATCTTACACGGTCATATTTTGGACCTACACTACATAGCACACTTCCCTGTTCGTGCCTTCAGTCTTTCTTCGACGGGCCAGTGCATCCGACGACTATGGAATCTGCCACTCCGACCCAGCAGACCGGCGGAGTTGGAGCCAGCTGGGGTGCATTTCTCAAGGTTCGCCATCATGTCCTCTATTCCACTTCCGCCTGCACGGCCATCAGCTGTTGCCACCACGTCATCTCTCGATGTCGCTGGCCAGATGCGCACATGCTAACTCGCGCTACGTTGGCTCAGTCCATTGCGTCGTTCAACGGTGACCTTTCGAGCCTTACGGCGCCGCCCTTTATCCTTTCGTCTACCAGTTTGACCGAGTTCAGCTCGTACTGGTGCGAGCATCCCTCCGTCTTCGTCGCTCCGGCCAAGGAACCCGACGCCGCCAAGCGGGCACTCCTGGTGCTGAAGTGGTTCTTAACCACCTTGAAGCAGCAGTATGCCAGTCGGAGCGAACAGTACGGCAACGAGAAGAAGCCACTCAACCCATTCCTCGGTGAACTGTTCCTGGGAAAGTGGGAGGACAGCGCGGGGACCACCGAGTTGATCAGCGAGCAGGTCAGGTGAGTGCATCAACCACCGATGTCGCCCCGGATAGTCCGCTGACCTACCCGGCCTTGTCCGCGCCACAGTCACCACCCGCCGGCGACGGCGTACAATATCACCAATATTCCCAGCGGTGTTCGACTCGAAGGTTACAATGCGCAAAAGGCGTCCTTCTCCAAGACAATCAACATCAAGCAAATTGGCCACGCAGTCCTCACTGTCCCTGTCCCGTCTGCCACAGAGCCCGATACTTACTTGATCACCCTGCCATCTCTTCACATCGAGGGCCTCATCTTTGGCGCGCCCTTCATCGAGTTGGAGGGCAGCTCTTACATCACGTCATCGACCGGCTTCACCGCCAAGATCGATTACAGCGGGAAGGGTTGGCTTTCCGGCAAGAAAAATTCCTTCACCGCCACCCTTTATCCCACGGGAAAGGAGAAGGACGTTCTTTTCAACATATCTGGGCAGTGGACAAAGTCTTTCGAGATACACTCCGGGCCAGCAAAGCACAACAGCAAAGATAACCTTGTCGAGGAGTGGGACCCGCTTCCCCTTAGTGAGCTCATCGTAGCCCCCTTGGAGAAGCAGCATCCGCTGGAGTCTAGGCGTGCCTGGTCCAAGGTGTCTGCCGCGATTGCCAAAGGGGACCTTGACACGGTCAGCGTGGAAAAGAGCAAGATTGAGAACGCCCAGCGTGAGATGCGCGCCAAGGAGCGAGCTGAGGGGCGAACCTGGGAACGGCGTTATTTCACCGCTCGAAATGATACTCCGGATCCGGTCCTTACCACGCTGGGCCCTGCAGTGGGACTACCCGAGAAAGGCGATGCCGACAAAACCGGCGGTCTCTGGCGTTTTGACAGCTCCAAGTTCGAAACTGCAAAGAAAGAGCCTCCGCTCAGCGAAGAAGATGCGAGGAAGCTGGCGAAGGAGCTGCTAGGGCAAGAATAGACGACTAGATGGTTTGGAGCACCTAATCTTCACAGTTCATGCTCCTCGGCCGCTTCGTGTAAAGCAATGGCGTTAGACAAGAACGGGCGAATGTCAGCGAGCGAGCTGATTGCCGTGACATAGTTGGGTTTTAGTTCCTCGGCGATACTAATGCCGTTTGCACTGAGCTGCGAGGTATTTCCTCGCTTGTTTGTAGTGGCTATATAAGCATCGCTAACCAAGTTTGCAAAGGGGACGCGTGCGTGATGGCTTCCTTGCACGGGATTCTCCCTAATTCGTGTGCTGCTGGACATAATCAGCTACGGCCACTATCCGCGTTGCGACCGACCGAGCGCCCGGCAGATAAGCCCTTCCAACAACGCGGACTCGTCATCTCTTTTCTAGTCATTGTTATATGAAAGCCCATCTCGAATAAAATTCGCTCAGCAGGGCTACAGGTTCTCAACATGTTTATTCTATGCATTTGTCTAGTACAATTCTACATGTGCAATCGTTCCATCTCGTAGAACATCAGATACACCTCCCGCTGCATTCCTAGCACGTCACGAGTACTAGCTTCTTTGACCTTGTCGTCACTGATTCGCCACCATCGACTTAGCTGTTTTTGCTGCTTGGGCTTCGCCGCCCGCAAAAGGTCCGTCGGTGGCTGGTGGCCATTGGCGGGTACAGCGCGAGATATCCCAACACGAGATGGTGAAGGGCTAGCTCTTGGAGAACTCGACCGTGATGCCGCCTCCGCTGAACCTTGGCTGCCGCTGCCTGAACCACTGGCTCGTGAGGCAGCGGGTACAGCAGGGCTCTGAGAACCAGAGAGACTCTCTCCGCCAGGGGTGGTGTTGCCACACAACGAACTGCGGGAGCTGTTGTCTACAGGGCGCTCGTCCAGGTGACATGAAGGTGTCATGCCAGCGCCGTCGGGGAAGCCCCGTTCTGCCAAGGCGGGGGCAGTGGCGTCCTCTAAGGGTCGCTGGCCTTGGAGGTCGACACGGGGCGTCGACGCGGGGCTGGGCTTTCTGCTATATACCCCTGAAGCTTGGAATGTACTTGGGTTGGAAAACGGCGGGTACGTGTTCTGGCGTCGAAAGGATTCGTAATGCCCACTGTGGTGGCTTCCCTTGTGCGTCACAACGCCAAGCAGCTTGTACCTCCGCTGTTGAAGCAGGCCGCCTAGCGGCAGCTTCTCTGGGAAAGCAACCTTGGCCGAGTTCTTCAGCGAGGAGCGGCTAGCATCAAAAATGGACCTTGATAGGTGAATGGCTAGTATCTTAGGGAAATCAGTGATGCGCATGTGGCGCGCAATCCTGCGCTTTGGTGCGTGGTGCAAATCCGGAAGCTTGACGTCCGCAGGTGGGTTCTCGGGGTCTGATTCAATAGCAAGCCGGAGCTTTTCCGCAGCTGACTGAGCTTCCAGTCTCTTCTCTTCTGAAGTAGCTCGCTGCGAATCTGCCTTGTAAATGGACAGCGCGTGCATGAGGCGACACTTCTCGCATCTGAAATCGTCGATGTACTCGGTTTTGAACATGCCGTCGAAGCACGCACCCAAGGTTGTTGACGAAACCTGAGGCACATTGAGAGTTAGTGTGCAAAAGGTTGAGGGTGTAGGTCTTGGTTTAAACCCGCAAGTTAGGCATTCGATCTGTGATTCGAACCTGCCCTCGAAAGGGAATCCATCATCCTCTTCTAGGTCTTGGTTTCTCACTCCGCTGCTATCCTGTTTTGAACCTTCCGAGAGCGCTTCAGCCGGTTGTTCGAAATCACCAGTATTTGCCTGACCCGCGAATTTCAGCGACCGGGGCATATGTGCGTCCAAAGCCTGACTCGCTACCGCCTCCCCCCCAAGCGCTTTGTCGTCCATTGCCGTGGCGCGTCGAAAAAGCCGGCGCGCCCGGCATCCTGCATGGTATTCATCGCAGAGCCTTTCGGCCACTATCTGCAGAAACTCATGGGCGTCTTGTTGCTGACGGCTAATGCGCTGTCGAAAAGCTTCTTCCAATGCTCGCACAAAAGGTGCGGCCGATATTGTTTTCTTGCGAATGGGACGCTCGTTTAGTGCGTCGAGAATATCCTTCAGACTCTTGGTGATGTTGCCTCTTTGTAGGCCTTCCAACTTCCAACCTGGAATATCTTTGCCGAAGCGCCGTAATGCCGCTTCTACCTCTACGCGAGACAGCGCGTCAGCCGGAACCAGCTGTGTGTACACGGTCTCGTCATCAAGCCTTCGGCGGTGGATTTCACGTATCAAATAGAGGCGAAGGTCGCCTAACCCAGCGAGGGCCTGTAGCACCGAGTTGATGAAGCAGTCGTTAGCAGGGTTTGCGAGACCGACAACGCCTGCCTTCCGAGTCGAAAACGCGCTGTTTCCGGATTTTGAAGGTTCGCTATCAAGGAAGTACGTTGGGCCGAAGACGTAGATGAGTGTGATCGCAGCGAGGGAGGCGCCAGCGGCGTAGGTAACAACCCTGAGCGTCTTGTCTGGCATACTCGAAGCGCACCGGTGCGCCTCCGTGGGGAGGTGCGAACCGACGTCAGGCCAGGGTACCGTGAAGACGAAGCAAGGGATTGACTGTCGCGATGTACGGTGGTATTCCGAGCATGAAAACGCGAATGGGGACAAGGGAAATCGGATGCAGCAATGAAACTAACGGGAAGTTTTACCGGTCAAACGCCGGGGAAGAGAATTGCCAGTGGGGCAACTTCAGTGCCTAGCCGTGCACGCCCCACATCACATATTGCCAGGGATGATCCGTCGGGGAAGGAGAGTGCTATGCAAGTCCATATAGCAAACTAATCCAAGTTAGATAACTAGGCATAGGCATACTATCGAAAGTTGACGAGATCAGAGACATAGTAGATTCATAACTAAGGTAGTATTGAAATATCTACTGCTCGATCGAAGGCAAAAAAAAAAGAGGTCAGGCTCAGAGGCTAAAGACCAGCACAAGGCCCACAAAAAAAAGCCCTTGTGTCACGAGCAGAAGGCCATTGGCCGAGGCAAAGCTGCGGAAAGACCTCTCTATTGTATAAAATCACAAGATGAGAAGAAAAGGAAGGGAAGCTAGAAGAACTCTCACGATTGGTGAGGTTAAATGCCAGAGCAATGGGGCACACGCGTATCTTGACGGCAGGAACCACCGTCACACCTTGAAACCTCGAGCCTGACCATCCGGCAATGGGTACCCGGAAGGACCTTTTCAAGGGTTCCCAAAAGCTTATCAAAGCCTTGAAGGAACGGTCCACAAGGGCTACGGTAAAGGAGTAGTAAAGGCGTTGGGAACCAGGATTGGGTCGACTGGAGGCACCGGAGGGTAGCCGACTGTCACGAAATGACCATAAAAGCGGCCCGAAGCTGCAGGGCGTACGCAGGAACGTACGACAGCCAATCGCTTAAAGGACCAATCAGGGGATTATCACTGCCAAGGCCATAGGATCACTAGTGATAACTTCAGTTCACCGGTGACAAAGTATTGTCACCAGGTGATAACATAGCGGCCTCGGTGATACCAAGTGACGTATATACCAGCTAGAATTTCACTCCTTAGGAATGGGGAGAATAGCTCCCCAGCTAGCAACTAGTACCTGCCTTCGTCATACAATCACAGTCTTGGTCCTAACCTTGAGTATCATCTCTGTGAGAAACATCTGTTGTTGTGAACCCTTTGGCTTCACCGAACCTTCAGACTCAATCATAACCTTCGCTGAACCCTTTCAGAGGATAGTCTGACCGGGTTCGTCACACCGACTAAGAGACCCTATACCTCCTTTCACCAACCGAGGCTTATGGAGGCCCCGGGACCTGATGAAGGCCCAGAGTTTCTCTTTTTGTCGGCGCTCACAGGGCTATTTCTAGTTTGTAACCTATCCTTTCCCTTTGTGTTGTTCTAGATATTAAGCCAAGCTTTATCTATGGGTAGAGCTTCTTAACCAGCCCTGCAACGGTATAGTTTCCTTCTCTAATGGCAGTAAAGGACCGATACGCCTCTGACATATCGGCAATGGAAGATGATTATGATGCATATGATAAATATTTGATCTGCGATCTTCTAGGACACTTCCATAGAGTGTTACCCTACTATAGCAATCGTAGACGCACCTCACAATGATACTAGGCTGGCGAATTGTCAAAGTCTTCACAGCTCAAAGATGGGGTCCGATTGGCGGCTAAAACCTTGCATTTTAAGAATAAACAATTCAAATGGTCACTGCTACAGTAAACGTATCAAAGTCATTGTCTATTGACGCGCTAAAGGGTTTAACATAGCAAAGGTGTGATTCAAGGTCTCGAGGTTAATGTCAGGACCGGAATGGTCCTAGTGGGTTGAAGGTTAGAGTGAAGGGTATAAGAGGCACGTAGAGATGTTGAGCACCGTAAGAGATGATTCCTCGCAAGTGATAGAATTGAGGCACACTGAACTCTGCCCTCCTTCTCCTGCCCTGCCTGAGATTCCTCCCTTTTAT
>MU857694.1:46902-113494 GCA_033296725.1 Corynascus novoguineensis | reverse complement strand
AAATCAAGTCAAATAGAGGCCTTATTTGACTTGATTTGATTTGATGAGAGCGCTGGTATGGCTTGCTTGTTGATTTAAGAGGGTTGACGCTGCCTTTTGGAGGCTGGGGGCAGCCAAGTCAATTTGCATGCTGACAGGGGGAAAAAAGGCGAGGGGAGAAGCAGAGGGCGGCGGCTCCGTGGCCAGTGGTACCGTTAACGGGGATGCACCGCAGTCATCAACTGAGGAGTGGTATCGGCTTTAGGGGTAGAATTGCAGAAAGGTACATGGGCATTCGCGGATTTTTAAACCTCTTTGACTGCCGTTGCGGCGGCCCGTGTATCTTGTCTGCTCTGGGCGTCTTCGATCTAAACAATGGCCGTCTTCTGGGGCCGCCTCATGATCACGGTGCGCTGAGCCCCAGGGGGAACGGGGCCGGCAAGGTCAATGGCATTGTTTTCCCCCCAATTGCTGCCGGGAGGCTTGGTTCGGCCCCAGATCTCAGAGACTTTGACATCCATCACAGCCACATCCTCGTAGCCAAACTTTCTATACAGACCATAACCAGCGGGGCTCGCCTCGAGACGGCTTGGAAGTCCAAGGCTGTCGGCAAGGTTGACTCCCCACTGCATAAGAGCTGACCCAGCCCCGGAACGCTGCCGGGCTGGCGCGCAGCCGATAATGTGGAGATCTTGCGCTGAAAGTCAATGGAAGCCAGGGCGAAAATCACAGGTGCAGTTTACTCACATAGCGCTGCTTCACCTTTGGCATGGTCCCGTTGAATGCGATTCATCTCGCAGATGAAGGTGTTCACAACGGTAATGTCGCAGTCGTCTCCCCACCCTTCGTGTGTCGCTTCGAATGTTTCATTTTTCCATTCCTCTTCGGAAAGCGGCTCACGCTGAAGCCCCCACTTTGCAAAGGCCACGATTTCTCCTGGGCCATCGGTTGAGTCTCCCTTTGGCAGGTATTCGGCAACGCAAACGAGAGTCTGTTTCTTCCCCCCCGTGCTCGTTTTACCGTCCTCAGCGGGTTGTTCAGGAAGAAATCTGGAACCAAACGCCTTCCTGCAACTTGCCGTGAACCCCTTTGGATACATAAGCTGATTCATGATGTTTTCGTCAAACGCTAGGGAGTATATGTCAATAATCGCCTCGAGGTCAGCCGGTGTCGCCTCGCGGACGCGGATAACGTGGCTAGAGCTCATGTTGTTGTAGTATAGTTCTTCTAAAACCTCCTGGAAAAGGTGGATGTCTATGTCTTGTAGCGAAAGAAAGGCGAGATCAGGTTAGATGCAAGGGCACCATGCCAACGAAGGACTGCGTACTTTCCTTTTATGTACATTTATAAAGACTCAGCATTTGCCAACTGGGGTGCGCAGGGGTTGAACCCCGCTTCGATTCCTGACCAGGCAGGCGTGGGACGAGGGAACGTTTCACCCTCCATCAAACTCTACACTACTACAGTCTGGGCTCGGCGCAAGACCTGTGGTCTCCACATCCAGTAACCTCCCTTGCCTCCATGATACGAAGTGGAACTTGGCGTTTACGGACTACTGCGTAGTGAATGAAGGAGTTACCACCTTCCCTTTGTTCTCGAGCGTTGGGCCCTGCATGAAAGTGAACCAATCGGCTGCGGGGGGTTTTTAAGGCGGGGCCCAGAGTGTTCGCTTGCAGCAGGTGTTTTGTCAGGTCGGACCCATCTGCAGCTCTCGGAGTTCCTCCCACCACCAACACCTGATTGCGAGCTTGCGCAGTCAGAATCGTCTCGCACTTTGCGATGGGACTCATCTCAACAAGGCTGATCATAACCACTCTGGTTACATTGTTGGGGTTCATTCTTACCCGTGCACCATTCCTCATGACTTCAGTCGCGCCCTCGAAACCATGGGCTGACGGGCCGCTCAGGCTCATCACCACTCCGCAGTTTCAGACCAAGAAGGTGCCGGCACCCCAATAAAAGGAATTCTTAATTTGCATGCGTACAGCGTCTGATTATGCCTGTTGCGATTATAGACCGATATATTCACCTCAGGAGCAACACATATGGCCTTGCTTCGTACGTCAGCCTCGATCAGGTTTCCACAATGCTGGATACCATCCGGTGTTTCCGATCCATATACGATCCATGAACACTGCCGTCGAAACATGCCGATACTTCATCAATTGTACTAATACTTGGTTTAGATAATTCGATCTTCCGCGGCTACAACTCCATCTACCACCAAGCCCCGCTCGTTGCCGAAAAGGACAAGGCCGACTTCGTCGGCTACTGCCTCACTTGGTACAAATTTGTCAAATCCCACCACGACGATGAGGAGGCTACGCTATTCACCAAGATTGAGGAGCTCCTCAAAGACAACACCATCTTCGAGGAAACACACAAGGAGCATGGTTGGTTCGCACCAACAGGCTCTTGGTTTACTGAGTACTCTGCGGCTGACATCTCGATATTGTAGAATCGTTTCTTGAAGGCCTCGCCGAATTTAAAAAGTATCTCAGCGGTCTCAAGGTCCCATCTGACTTTTCCGGAGAGGAACTACTTGAAATCATGAAGTCCTTTCAACAACCTTTCGAGCAACACTTTCACAATGAGATCGCGACCATCTCCAAGTTCGCCGATCACCCAAACGCGCCCAAGCAGGGCACGCCAGAGAATGACGCTGCTACAGCCACATTCAAGGCATGGGGAAAGAGCACTGTAACCAAGGCGGGCGTTACCGATGTCGTCCCGTTTTTCCTGCTCAACCTCGACCGCACCGTCGAGAACGGCATGTGGGCGAACTGGCCACCCATGCCGGCGCCCATCAGGTGGGGTCTTATCAACCTTGCCGGAGCCTGGCATTCTAGGTGGTGGAGGTTTGCTTCTTGCGATGCTGCCGGCCAGCAGCAGGAATTGTGGGCGTACCGGGCGGATGCGAAAGCATAACGGCATTGAGTGCGATTGTTGGAGCAGTTGACTGGTTAATAACCTTCCCACGTAAGCACAGCTAGAACTTGTATTCTTAGGTTGAGTTAGAACTGGGTCGAGATGATAATGCTTGGATATTGTTATGGCTATTGATGCATGTCCTCAACTTTGTTATCAAGTACGTCGATGTTGTTTCGATTGCTCGCTTTCGCACCTGATTGAACCTTGATTAGTGGGCCTTAGGCCTGCAACCGCTGACAAATCGGGTCCCGTGCCGCTGCCTCCGCTGCTGCATTTAGCGCATTCTCTCGCAACTTCAGTCAACGCCAAACTAACATATCACTCGAGCATCCGGCGGCCATTTCTAAAACATGAACCCCGTGGCAACCAAAACGAGGAGTGCCGGCGGCTGTTGGACGTGCCGGCTTCGGCGCAAGAAGTGCGACGAGTCTCGTCCGCTCTGCAAGGGTTGCCTTGCGCTCGAGATCGATTGTCTGTACAGCAACGACAAGCCGGAATGGATGGATGGCGCCGAAAAGCAGAAGCAAAAGGCAGAATGGCTCAAAAGAGAGGTCAAACGCAGGGCAGCCCACCGACGAGAACGCCGATATCTTCAAGGTCTTGAGATTAGACTCGAATCGCTTGATGTCTCCCACACCGACGACAGCGATACTACAACACCAAAACACTTGATCAACGCCATTCCGCCGTCGCTCGGTGCAAATAGCTCCTCGACTTCACATGCCAATACGGAAGATTCTACGTCGAAGTCTGGATTCGACAGCGCCTCGACTGGGTCGTCAGTGTCACTTCCGTCCCCTAGTGAGCTCTTAGAAAGTCCTACCTGGCAGTGCGACGAACCCAAGGAAAGGTTTGCCAAGGAGGAGGAAGCGCACTCAACCATGATGTACCTGGATTATGTCTTTCCATTTTTATTTCCCTACTACCGGCCATCCTTTGCAGACGTGGGGCGGGGATGGCTTTTGGTCCTTCTCATCAAGAATAAAGCCTTGTTCCACTCTGCCCTCAGCCTGGCCGGTTATTTCTACGGCATCGTTCTTGGGCACATCGAAGACGCGAGTCAGCAATGCCATACGCATAATCTCGAAACACTTCACAAACAGCAAGGGCTGGCCCTCCAGTGGTTGCAACGCGAAATGCAAGACATCGTTACCCGCGGGGTGAAGGGCAACCTGGCCGAGGCGAACCGTGTAATGGCAAGCATCATCCAGCTCATGACGTGTGAAGTCGCTATCGCAAAACCCGGAAATTGGGTTATGCATCTGAACGCTGCCGCCGAACTATTTAACGAGATTATGAAACATCACGCTGTAACAGACGCCGGCCATCATTGCTTCATGATGGTACTCCTCCAGCTCGGCTCGAGACCCTTCACGTGGACTCCGAAGAACCATCCTTGGGGTTCTGACCAAGCAATACTGCGTTTCTTCACTGCCCAGCTCCTCTTTCTCGATGCGCTCGCAAGCACCGCTTTGCAGGAGCCCCCACGTCTTCTCCAGTGGCATCAACACCTGATGGCGACGCTTGAAGAAAGGGAAAGGTTGGACATGCCGGCAAGTGAGAAGGAACAAACAGTACCACATATTAACCTTCAAGAATTTATCGGGGTCGAGAACTGGGTTATTCTCGCTATTGGAGAGATAGCCGCCCTTGACGCTTGGAAGAAGGAGGTGAAGCGAGCAGGTTCCTTTTCCATCGCTCACCTTGTCAACCGCGCTTCAGCCATCGAAGAGCGTCTGCAGAGTTCTTTGCAGGTCGTTGAATCATCTATCAACCAAAGCGGTACAGGAACAGCTGATGGGCGGCAGCACCTTCTGCAGTATTTCGCTGGCAGCTTCTCGCCACAGTTGATGCATGGTAGCACTTTAAACACCCGTATATGGGCACAGGCAGCCATAACATACCTCAACGTCGTGCTTTCCGGATGGCAGCCATCCAGTCCGGAGATACGGAACTCTGTCACGCAGACCATCGAGATGGTGCTCAGCCTTCCGAGCCCGGACTGCCTCAGAACGCTTGTGTGGCCTTTCACCATCACGGGCTGTCTAGCAGCTCCAGATCAAGAGCAAACTTTTCGGGATCTCGTAGCGGGTATGGGGCCATTAAAGGTGTTTGGCACCATCCGGGAGAGCCTTGCGATCATGGAGAGAGTGTGGGAACGCCGGACCGAGATCGACCCGGATCACTGGGACCTCGCAGCTGCTCTCAACTGTTTGGGTCGGCCAGCCTTGTTGATGTGAGTTGGAGGCGATGGTAACGGTCTCAATTGACGAGGTGAAGCCGTACGTACCATACCGCTCGGAAACAGGTTGCACGCCATACAAAGGAAGAAGGTAACACTCGGGCTTATGATAAAAAACAATATTTCTTGCTAATGCTGATATGATCCCAGTTATCAAGGCTGTCTTCATAGCCATGCATCTCGACTGCATAATACGGCTGTTACCCTTTGTCCACGCTCATTTACATTACATTGGACGGATCGTACTCTGTCTGAGGCTTGAAGATGACGCTGGCCATGGATCCCCACCAACCACTCTCAGCCGACTTATCGCTTGCCCTTTGCCTACCCGACTTTCCGTTTCCCCTAACAACCAACGGCTTCGGAACCAAGGAAGCGTGTGCGCTTCGAGGCACATCGTGTTCATGCCACGGGAACTCAGGCATCTCCTCAATGTTGTGCCTAGGATCCACAGCTACTGGCTCAACATCGCTTGCTTGCCGCTGGCCCTCGTTCCTCCACTGTTTTTGTTCATCATATGACCCAGGGAGAACGTCAATCTCCCTTGTAACAGCTCTGTTTTCGGAAGCCATCCGGTTGCCTGTGGGCGCCTTGCCAAAAGAGGCGGTTTGGGGTTGGAACAATGCTGAGGGCATGGCGCTGTCGTTGTTTATTTTACTGCACTCCGCTGCGCCGGCATGCATGTTTAGACGTCGCGGTTGTCTGCCTGCTGAAGACATCGTCCCGGTCCCCATTCCGACGAATGCCGCTCGAGACTGGGCTTCGCTACTCCCATTGGTGAACGGGACTCTCCTCTGGAAACCTCCTATCCCCACTTGCTTCTGCTGGTGATCCATGGCTGGTGCCATCTGAGGTTCGAAGACACCCCTCTGCGCAGGCGCCCTGAGTCCCTAGGCCACACGCCGGCTCACCGGATACCCGCTGGTGGGATACCTCGCCGCGGCCGGCGGGGCCAACGGCTCGTCATAACCATAATCTTCCGCGAACGCCCCATTTCCGGCTCTCGCTGAAGCTACCGTGACCGGCCTATTGAGATTTAGGCGATCCTCAACGATGCTAGGCCTGGCTGGTCCTCCAACTCCAAGCTCACCCGGTCCCGGTTGAGCTCTTGGTGTGGGTGTAAACCCTCTCCCACGCGGCTCGTTTATCTCGTGAGCATAGCCTGCTCCACCGCTTCCGCCCTTTTGCTCATCCGTCATGGCAAAAATCGCTTTCTGCAGCTGTTTCTCACCTAGATGCACAAACGCAACCGACAAGGCGGTCAGTGCAAATAACGCGGATACCACAACCAACAACACCCAGACTGTAAAAAGCTTGGAGCAAGCCGCCCTTCCGTTTGACGAAAAGGATATTCTCCCGACAGAGTTCCCGGGAGGCGCGGTAATCTCAAATTTGCCGGTTTGCGAAACAGCCGCACAGTTCGTATCAGCGACCGGCAGACCGAGAATGGCGGCAATGGCTATGAAGGGAACAAGGAATAGCAGGTCGAAGGACAGGGTTGTTGTGAAAGCAAGGTAACGCTTGCTGTAGCCAGACGAAGAAAAAAGGGCCCATATTAGGGCTGCGCTCGTCTATTATTCCGTCCAATTCAAGCATCGTGTCAGCTCCTTTCAAGCGGTGCTGAGCGCGAAAGGGAAAGGAAAAAAGACTTACGAAGATGATTGCAATAATCAGGTTCGGGGGGGCCGCCTGCCGTCCACGAGTTGTGATGAAAAGTAAATCTTTGCGCGACAATGTCAGCCATGCTGCTGTCCTACGACCGTAGAACTCATTGACAAATGGAGATGTACATACTTCCTATTAGGCCGGTGACCACCGCCAGAGAAATAACTTCTAAGAGGAATCATCAGCAGGCTGTTGTTATACATGCCAAAACGAGGAGAAGTGAGCATTTCGACTTCAGCGTACTTACGGGCAATGCGAGAGATGAGGAAAGTATAAGCGTAAAAGCCCTGAGGGCGGAGCGAAAGTGTGTTGCGTGCAACGGGAGGCATCTTGGGTTAGGAATGTCGCTGTTCTGTCTCTACTTGTTCTTGGACAAGTTCAAGACATGGTTTGGCTGAAGTGAAAGAGAAACGAAATCCAGCCGGGGAAAAGTCGAGAGAAAAGTTCGAGGGAAGGCGAAGGCTATGAGAGTCAAACTCTAATCAGCCGAAGATCACACACGACTCGCAAATACCAAGCGTGCCACCCGACGACACTGATGTCCCGGTGGTGGCCATGAGGTCGACGCCAATGGCCATGATGATCACACGGCATGCGATAGATGTTGAGGCAGGGACTACAAGGGTTATTGGGCGGACCCGGTTAGAGTGCTATAGTACGACGCCTTAGGTACATCAATCCTGTTTCTGTCTTGTCTCGAGTTGCGGGTCCGGCCGTCTGGTGTTGAGCCGGAGGCCCGGCGAGGCCAGATTTTCGGCCTGGGGTCCGGAGAAGCGGGCATGGACCTGTGCGACCGGGCCAGCCAATTGACGATCTGGGGAAGTCAAGGATTCTCTGACGCTCCGGTGACGGAAGGTAAGAGGGATAACGCAAGACGGGGACTTTGGTGACCTAATACATGTTCGAATTGATCAAACCCGCCGAATGGTGGTCATGGCAATCGAAGCCTGGAGGGGAGGGGGGGCAACATCTAATTGTGGCCTCGCGAGTTGGTCTCCAGCAGTCTGCGGCACGGAAAAGATCTCGACCAAAAAGTGGACCACAGCAAGCCAAAGTAGTGTGGCTTCAGGGCTCTTAGGAACGACAACTCGATTTTGGACGCCTCTGTCTCTACCCTGCGTGCCCGCGATGGCTCGAAAATATTGTACCGTCATCTTCATGCATCACCGCGTGGTCAGGACTTTTTTTGGGCGGTACCAGAATCCAAACTATCCCTTCACACTAAAACCAGCTTAGAATCCCCTAAAGACTGGCTACTCAGCACAAATACTCCGCATCGAGATAGAGATTACCCAAGGCGAGATTAGCCCAGCAGATCATCTAATCCGTTGCCGAGCGGTTTGCTGCCGCTGGAGCCGCTGCTCGGTGTCGACGATGTGGGCGCGCCCCAGATACCGGCGTTGCTCTTTTCCTTTGCTAGCTGGCCCAGCGCCGGGCCAGGCCCAGCTTGTGCATTCTTTTTGATACCACCACTTGCTTGAGACCACAGCGCACCGAACGCGTCACCTCCAGCGGCCGGCTTGGCGGCCGCCGGACCACTCGATGGCTTGGCTGCTAGCGATGATGGAGCGCCAGGCGTTGGCACCGAGGAGAAATAGTTTGGTGCAGATGCCTGGTATCCTGCAGGCTTGGGCGCCTGTGCGGCTGGTGAGAGCGTACTAGCAGCGAGAGGCGTGGAGAAAGCCGATACGTTGGCCACCGGGCTGGCGGTGGAACTTGGAGGCGGAGAAATAGACGACATGGCGACCATACCGCTCAAGTTCGCTTGTTGGGGTGCAGATACGGGTTTAGGTGCCGCTAGAGGCATGCTGGGCGCAGCTGCCGTGATTGATGGTTGGGGAGCAGGTGTCTGCGTAGCGGGGGTCGCCGACTGGAAATCATCAAATTCGTCATCGTCGGCCGCACCAGTATCCAGGGAAGCTAGCGCTGATGACTTGGTTGGTGCAGATCCAGCCGGAGCGGCGGGCTCGTCAAAGCTGAAGAGGTCCACCTCCGGCTCCTTCTTTTTTGGCTGCTCGGTTGTTCGCTTGACTCCGGCCCTCTCGGCTGTGTTCCGCGTCACCCGAGCCGTCGACGCGGCAGGTCGGTCTGCTTCATCAAATTCATCGTATTCCTCGAACTTGTCCGCCCGCGACTGCGATGTGCGGTATTCATCGGATTGGCCCCCAAAACCACCTCCATCACCGTAGACGCCGCCGGAATATCCGCCATATGTCGAGCTGCTCCCCCCTCCATAACCGGAGTCACTCCCAAACCCACCATAACGGCTTGAACTGCCGAAACCGCCACCTCCTTGCATGCTGGTGAACTTCCCCTTATTTGCGCGCGCCTTTTTGCGCTCTGAACGGATACGCTCCACGTCGCTAAGGAGCTCGGCCAGTTCCTTGGCACGGTGTCGGACATTGACGCCTTGGTCCTTGCCGTTCTGGTCGATGTAGTGGAACTGGCGCAGCATCTTGAGCAGCGTAATATGGGATCGAGCATCGTCAATAACTCGTTCGGAACCGTGCTTAATGAGATATTCCAGCAATTGGAGTGCCTTATAGATTTGGCGCCATTCTTCGGCCGATTTCTCTGTGAATCGTCGGTAGATCATGGGCATGATCTCGTTGAGGGTTTGACTGAAGCACTGGATGTCAGATGCGCCGGATCCAACAACTGTCAAGAAGACGTACTAGTTAAAAGTGCCATCGGCAATTTCTTGCATCTGTGTCGAAGACGCGCCCCATGGCTCATTGTTTGTGGCTTCGCGGACCTGACAAGTGCAATCCTACTGTCAGCGCCACCAATTGATGGCTACAAAGGTCAACACACCTTGGCCTCCATCTCAGTGTAGTTCATGACAGCTACCCCATCGAATCAGCATGCAAAACCGTCGTTTGTCGCCCAGGTCAACCAACCATTTTGCACCTTCCTCACACCAGCCTTGATATCGTACAGGGTCAGGTTTGACACCTGTTTTTTTATGTTGTTCAAATCCATCGTGAAGTTTGTGGTCGCCGCGATCCGCCGGATTGAAGGAAGATGTGTGAAGATGCTTTGAGGATGGCCAGTACCAAAATTATCGCAGGCCTGCTCCCTCGCACGCGTTGGGTGTTTATCGACTGCGCTGGTTTGGGATGGAGATGGGCAGCAGCGCAAGGCATGAGCGGCAACGTGACCTTGGCGATTCCGCAGGCCGCCAAGACCCCTGATTTCAAGGAGGGTGGAGACTGCTTCTCAGTACAAGTATACCTTCGCGTGGTGCCTGATCTTCAAGGCACTCTCATAAAGTACCCACTCACCGAGGAACGGCCCGTGCTTTGTTTGGGAGCTTGAGCTTCGGGCAAAAGTAAACCTCGAAATTTTTATCAACTGCGAAGCATTGCCGACGTAGACAACTCTACCAGTTAGTTCAGCACTGTCTCTTTCAATTCGTGTCTGTACCTTTACTCTGTAATTGTATCATTATTGTATCAAGGGACTTCGGGTTTATCAACGGTACGTGTTTATTTTTATTCTATATTGGATCTTGACTTCCACGCGTCTTGTTTCCTTCCGTACTCATTTCTGCCCTTGGCGCATGCCCTCTGGCCTGGAGACCTCTTCCTTTGGCTAAAGGGATGGGTTCTATGGATGGCGGTACAATTCAGTTTTGACCAATCATTGCCGAGTGGTGATATTCCTCAGGACCAAGCGCTCCTGGTTTCTGCGGCCTGCCGTTTGCACTGCATACCTTCATGAGCTGCTCGCAAGCCTCATAGATCCGAGTGCAAGACCGCAACGGCGCCTCGGAACTTGCCAGTCCAAGAGGTTGGCCTAGTCTTTCCCAATGGGTACCGTTACGATGCTGAGAACGGCCTATCAACACTTCTGTCGAATCAACTTGGGAGCCACTTCTCTCATGCTTGGGGAGAGGGCCGAAAGCCCTGCAATGTCGTAACATCAACCCGTGTGGTCTTGGCCTTCCTTCCGCCTTACTCTAGCAGTCGTGTGCTGTCCCGAGTTGATTGGAGTTGCCATTGCAACTGCTCTCGATGCTCGGCTCAGCTTGCTTTGTGTTCCAGGGGCTACAAGTCTCTGTTACCTTAGGCGGCTGGCTGCTTTCCCCGGGCTTCGCCACCAACCCCCCACAGCACTTGGTGCCCCGTGCAAGCTTCCGGGTTTGCCAGGAATCCTCTCCCACTCTTACAGCACCGATCGTTTCGATTTTGGACAGCAGCCCCTCACTTACGCAGTGCCCACATGAAGCTCCCCCTCATCGTCCCACACCACAGTGGTTCACGTCTTCTGGTTGGCTCAATAACACACTAACCCACTTGCTCCTAGAGCGGAAAATGTTTCGACCCCTCCTACCCCGCCATTGCTCTTCTCTCCGACCTTCCTCCCTCCTTCGCAATCTTCCATCCGGCCAATTCACTTCGAGCTGCTCTCCATCTCAGCCGTCCACGATCAGAATATCTGTCAGGGCTTTCTCTGCGTCATCCAACATGTCTCAATCCAAGGTGTGAGTGACGGTTCTATCCTCCCATTACCGGAGCTTCGCTTAACCCGCCTTAGCTACCTCGACGTCGAGTGGGTCTACTACAACAGAAACGACCCTTCCACGGATCCCAACAAGCGTACGTACCTGCGCTATTTTTCCCGCGTATCCTGTTTTGCTTCTTGTTTCAGTTGTACACCCGCCATTCTCATCCCATGATCATGCTACATCAGCAGTTCTGGGAAGTGTTTTGACGTTGCCGAGTGACAATTGTTCGACAATGGGCTCCATACGGTTTACGAGAGTTTTGCACCAGCTAATTGCGCTCAACAGCCTACAAGGGCCGCATCAACCTGAATCTCTTTGACGATGTCGTTCCCATCACTGCCCGTAACTTCAGGGAGCTGTGCACCGGTCAGAACGGCTTCGGTTACAAGGGCTCGACCTTCCACCGCATCATCAACAACTTCATGATCCAGGGTGGTGACTTCACCCGCGGCAACGTGAGGATACTCGCCTTTTCAAAACACACGCACAGGTCATGCGACTAACTATCTACATTAGGGCACGGGTGGCAGGTCCATCTATGGCGAGAAGTTCGCTGACGAGAACTTTGCCTTGAAGCACGACAGGCCCTTCCTGCTCTCCATGGCCAATGCTGGCAAGAACACGTAAGACCTTCAACCCTTGTCGAGCCAGCTATGATTACAGAAGCTAACACTATTACCCTGCAGCAACGGCTCCCAATTCTTCATCACCACCGTCGTCACTAGTTGGCTCGATGGCAAGCACGTTGTTTTTGGCGAGGTGGCAGACGAGGAGTCCAAGAGGGTCGTCAAGGCCCTGGAGGCTACCCACAACAACGACGACAGCGCCACGAAGCCCACTATTGTGGACTGCGGCCTGATCCAGGAGTGAAGCATCCAAACAGAGTTGGGAAGCTTGATACCAGCAAGAGAAGGTTGAAGGTTTCAAGACGTGATACCGTTGGATGTGAATAGTTGGGCCACGGCTATCCTTGGATAGTATCACGGCGTTCAGGCCTACTTGCTGAGAAAATTCGCAAACACTCTTCTGTTGACTAAATGTTTGCCACAACTATGGTAACCACTGATCCCTTGTGTTTGCTACCAATTTGCTGAACCCAGTATCACCCAAGATGAGCACCGAAACGTAACATTGAAGTGGGCCACCTGAACCTTGTAACGTGCTTCCTCGCAGAATGGTAATCTACCCTTACGGTACGTGAGAAGCTGGGTATATAATCATCATATGACAGTGCTGTTGCGTTGTGATCGCCGCTCCGTAACGATCTGCCGCACCTTTTCCCTCTCTATTTCCACCCAAAATAACCCCTTATGGTTGAACGGCCACGTTGGGCGCTACCGCTTTTGGTAAATCTTCCAATTCCAACCACTGTAAAAAGTAAACGCAATTACTTGGGCTAACGGGCCCTCCTTCCTCGCACAGCTGAAACACGGGACACCGCCCGCAGGGCGCCTCGGTCAAGCCGTTGCTAAGGGGCTCAGCGCCCTGGACGAGGGGCAGGTCTAGGCCGTTACCGGCCTCGCGCTCCTTCTGGCGCTTGTGAAAGGGCACCGTGTCCTGCTTGACGGCGCGGGCGACACGGTACCCGCGCCGGCGGCCTACGCGCACCATCTCAACCAGACCATCGTAGGTCAGCACGTCGACGAGTTGCTGGATGTCAGCCTCACCGAGAGTCGTGTTGTTGGTGATACCCGTGTCATGGATGAACTTTGCAATCTCAGCCACGGTCGGGTAATGCTTGTAGCCCGCGGGCATGGGGAGGAAGACTGTGCGGGATTTCGAGGTGGCGGTGCCGCCGCCACTTGTCCCTTTTGTCTGAGCGGCAGAGGGAGAAGAAGTGGTGGTGTCGTCGTTGGAAATTTCGGTTGCTGAGCGTTTTGTGCCGCGAGCTGTGGTCTCGCCCGCGGTGACGGCACCCCTCTTTGGGACCTTGGTGGTTCCCGCTCCTGCGGCACCGCCTGGGTGTGGTTGGGAACCCCGGTATGCGCTCTTAGTCTTGATGTACTCAAAGACGATGCCCTCCAGCTCGGTGATAAAAGCCGTGTCAAGTTCGCCTTCTGTGAACCAGGGTCCGCCGGTTGCCCGCTCCGAGGGGCGGAGGGTGGCTTTGATATACATTTTCTTATTCGGGTGCTCGACATTCTTCATGCTCGCGATGTAGCCTTTGGATTCGAGAAACTTAATGCAGTTCTTGACGACGGCCTCGTGCATGTTGAGCTTGTTCTTGATTGTCCGGTTCCATATGCCGTCGGCGCCGGCCTCGTCGATTATTGAGTACACCATGACTGTCTCGTCATTGGGTAGAGTAGTGTATCTGTTCACTTCCGTCAGAAAGATGCCGATGCCTCAGTACAGAAGAATACATACTTCTTTGCTTCCTCTTTGCTCCGCCACCTCCATGCCATCCCCGCATGGTGATTGGCTATACCGACAAGAAGCTTGTCGTCGCATAGCCGCTGGACGACTTGAAGTAGAAGCTCGAGGTTGCCATTGGGGATAATGTTGAGGTCGAGGATATCTTTTTGCGAAAAGGCGCGTGATTCGGATCCATGTTGCCTCATTTCATCGTAGAGCGCATCCTTAAGGATCTGAATCTTGACGGAGTCCTCCGCCTTGCCGTCGCTCGCCATGGCGACGAGTTTTGGCTAGAGAAGATTGTGTGCAAAGTCTATGACCGCAACGACGGATATCTGGAATCGAGTCGCTCTAGCAGAGTGATTTAACGGAGGTTACAAGGTTAGGAGTTACGTAGTGGCAGCTGTTCGGTCAAGTCGAGTGAGTTGTTCTGCTGGAGAATTGTCGAAGAAAAAGTTGCCCCTCCATCACAGTCACAGCCTTGCAAACAGGATCCGTATTTTATTGGTTGAAAGGGTAGATCAGGCTCAGCAGCTGACCCCTGCACTGAGCCTTGCAGAACCAGCCCCACTCTCCCGCCAAACATGCCGTTTCCCTTGGCATTCTGCTCGACTCAGCCCAGAAAGTTATGTGCGTTAATCCAGCCCGTGGCAAAGATCGCTTGTGGACTTGAATCTTAAAACGGACATTATCATTTTCATTAACATACATATTAACATACCTTGAAAAGGGCCTTTTTCAGCCCCAAAGCTGCGATGCTCTCTAGCTTTTTAACCTTTTTCACAAAAAAAAAAAAAAAAAACTGCAATTTGGCTCAGAATAGCGCGTCAGTGGGCTTGTACATGTCTGATCTTTGAGCCAAACGGGACCAAAGATGCCATACTTAAGCGACGATGACGACAAATAGTTCAGCCTCCGTACCGGAGCAGTCGATGTAGCTGACCTTTCTGAACCAATGTACAATCCATAAAGGTATCTGAAAGCAAGGACGTCCCCAAAACCTGCCACAAATCAACTTCTCCCACGAACTCAGAGGATCAAGGGCCCTCAACGTTAAAGAGCATAAATGTATCTGGATTGACAGGTGACAAGCAGAACAAATCTAAACTATGGCAATGGTGGGGATTGCCGTCAGGACAGCCCGAGTCATACCATACCCGGAGGATACACTTGTCCAGTACAAACTTCTCTCCATTCCCCAGCCGAAGAGGATGCGTCCGGCACCAGTGGTGTGCAGCGGCAGGATACACGAATGCAGCCGGCATCTGAGCTAAAAGATTTCCTTATTGCGTCTCGCCGTCCAGTCGCAGAGACATTGATCGGCCAACCGCCAGCAAAGTTGCCGGTCAAGCTGGAGATATTGATCCAGCCGTTGATCCTGAGTTACCAGCTACAGAGTGGCGCCTGAAGAACAAAGGAATCGAGCGATATTGCGTATTGAACAAACGAGTAGATGATGTAGGGGTGAAGAGACATGTAAAGCGGCCAGACAAACGTCTTGGAGGAGGGTTACGTCCCACCGCGCACCGCTGGACTCGCAGGACAGGGTGTAGAGGGCCGGGCAGCCCCCAACCTTCAAATGCCGTAGCTGGTGAGAAATACGCAGACCGAAAGGGAGGTCATGTGCTTCTTCCGCAACGACCACAGACACCATCATTAGTGTATCTTAGGTATGTAAGCCGGAAACTCCTGGCATACCTAACCCAGTCAATTTTGAGATACGGTGGTTCCATAAACTTACAGTGGCGTCAGTTAAAACATTCGCCAGTGGTTTTCATACTCTTAGTCTATCGAGGTACCTCCAAGCAAGCGACCAGCGTAGCGGCCTGTTCGCCTGTCGTGTTTGCGTCCTTAGATATATGCCTTCTCCGCTAGTTATCACAAAGCCAATTTCTGCAGAGCCAGCACCGGCAACAGAGCGCATTCCTGTGAGTTGCCGAGAAAGAAATGATTAGTGGGGTTAAAACACAAACTGAATAATTGTCAAGACTTTATCTGGGACGGTCGGGTCTGGTCCCTTTTTCCAAGTTGCAAGTTACACAGCAACAATGGTGGAGCACACAAGGATCGCCGCCACGTGGGTAGCTCATCTACTTCGCGTATCGTACCCGGTCGATCAACGGTCGTGAACCTGATCGTCTTCCAGCAGCTACAACATAGCATCTACCGACACAGTCCATTTGTGACGCTTGCATTTCCATTCGTCAAAAGCGGTTTCATCTTGGAAATGAGTACACAGGTTTCGAATAAGTCCGTCTTATCGAGGGTGAATTATTGGTTTCTGAACAGGGGTTATCCAAGCGCTGGTGGAGCATCTTGGACAGGGTCTCAAGGGAAAGAGGATACCTTTCGTATTTCTCTACAAAAGAAGGCTTGGTTTCCTCAATATCTTGGCCGATTTCTTTTCTCCCAATACACTTCTTTGTCGGTCCCAGAAACCACCTGCGTAAACTTGGCAGCAGTCACTCGTTACCTGTCCGCTGCCACCGCCCAAGCAACATGCGCGTCCTATCCCTTATCGCCCTTGCGGCGCCGCTCGTTTCAGCCATCCAGTTCCTTGAACCGGTCGCGAACTCCACTCTTAAAAAGGGGGAGACGTACAGGGTGAGTTGGAGCAGCGTCGATACGGATCCCGCTCAGTTCAGTATCTTCCTGGTCAACTTTGTCGACTGGCCACCCTTCTACACCCAGGTTGCCTCCGATGTGCAGACCTCGGCGGGTGAGCATGAGGTGACGGTCCCTTGTAGCGTAAACACTTCTTGGGGTTTTCAGTTGTAGGTATCACCCAACATCTGGCATGCTAAGGCCGTAGCTAACCACATGACTCCTTCCAGCAACGCCATCAACGGCACCAATGTCTACATAATCCATGCTCAAACTTCGAGATTTTCCATTCGCGATGGGGCCTGCACGGAATCTGGCCCGGTTTCTCCCCCGGATGACCCGAGCCCAACTTGTGAGCCGGTCACTGTGACTGAGACCGCCACCAGCACCGTCACGGTGTCTCCTTTCTGTGCTGCCACGTCATCCTCCGAACCTACTGTTTCCACCTCTTCGACCGAATCTGTCATCTCGAATCTCAATCCCAGCACTTCTTCCGCTTCTCTTTCCCCAGCCCCTTCATCTAGCGGCGAGCCCGACGATGAATGCGGTGACGAGCACGAGGCCGAATCAAAGTCTGCCCCGACCTTATCCGATGCTTCCGAGCAACCGACCGTAACCAGCCCATCCCTTATAAATGCTGCTGAGCAGGACCGTGACGTGGACGCGTCTGCGTTGTCCATTAGCACTGTGTACACAACCGTGTACCGCGACATGTCGGAGGTCCGCGACTGTGCGCATGCTTGCAAGGTTTGAGAGATGCTGCGGGTCTTTGCAGGAGGGGAGGGTTGCAAGGGGCGAGGGAGATAAGGATAGTGCGGAAGATTGTATGTCAAACTTGGGGGAGCAAGAAAGACCTCAATTGAGTTTGAGAAAGACGGGGATGCACTCCCAGTCTTGTGACGAGCTTAGAGATTCTACCTACCAGGTGGGCATACAGCAATTATACCTCTTACCCTCCTGGTTTAGTTTTGACTGTTTCCGTGAGCTTTGGCCAAACATATATTCTACAGACGAACACTTACGCCCCTCCAAATCGTAAGATGATTTCCCATAATTTCAGCGATCATTTCAGTTGAGGGGAGGTCGGCTTTGCAAATAGGGTATCTGCTAATAAGCGAGCGATGACGATTAAGGTTGGGAGATACGGTTTGAGACCAATGCGCTGCTAATGTATTACGAATGGGCTAGAGGTGGCTTCCACGAGGTTCGTACGTTCATGTCGATCATGGACACAAGCTTCTGCCCAATGGTCACCATAGCTGGTTCCATGTAACGCTGAGAAACAGTTATAGAGGGCCCAGCGTCGTCCCAGTGGTTGTGAACCTGTAATATCTCGTCATGCTGAGCTGTCAACTAAAATGCACGGCCATGACAGTCTTAAGGATTGACATAGAGCTTGTTTAAGCACTCAAACCTCACCACCGGGAAGTAATGGTTGCATGCTCACGAAATATGTGTACCGTACGTTGGTGTTTAGGGTAACTTCGGGATAGAGGGAAAGGGATAAAGAGAATAAAGAAGGATGTAATGCGCACAATCCTCTGAATCACCCTTCCTCGAAGTGGATATGTACATGTGTAGCGGGCATATCTCGGTGAGTTTGGCTTTTATGAGGTTCTCAATGCTGCAAAATGCTTATGGGGTGTGATGCTGCGCTAACGACATGTATATTTCTTGTATTTCAGTTAGTTAGCAGACGGCTGGTCGATGGCAACCTTTGAATGACATGACTGACGGACATTTCCCAATAGACACGACCTCAGACGAGTGGAATTTTCTCCAAGGTGCGGGGCGCATCACAGTGTATGAGGCGCCCGCGTCGTCGCGGACCTTCGACTTCACCGCCGGCGGCGTGGGTTACATGCCCGCGGCCTGCGGGCATTACATCGAAACACCGGTCCGGAGGACCTGGTCTTCTTCGAAATGCTCCAGGCACCCAAGTTCACTGGCATCAGCGCGAGCCATTAGGCGACGCTGATGCCAAAGCAGGTCGTAAAGGACCACCTGGATCTCCCAGACGCAATTATCGACGCCCTGCCCAAGGAGAAGCCCATCATCTTGACTGGCAACAGGAACTTAACTGCCCTCGCTGGCAATGGCACGGCGTTTTAGTTATAATAGTGGATGATATGGACGAGCCAATTACTTCATTGGTTAAGGTGCCAGTATAGTTCAATCCCAGTTTATTCTTCTAGCAAAGTGCTTATTGAAGATTTATTTACTCCTCATTATACTTTAAGAAGAAGGGAAAAAAACGGAGTTGATAGGGAAAGGAAGGAAAGAAGGAAGGAAGGAAAGAAGGAAGGAAGGAAAGAAGGAAGGAAGGAAGGAAGGAAGGAAGGAAGGAAGGAAAGAAGGAAGGAAGGAAAGAAGAAAGGAGAAAGTGATGAAAGAAAACGCTGAGATTGCGAATGTTAACTAGAAACTGAAGGGGAGAGCGAAAGAGGAAATGATAGGACAAGATTAGATCTTTGTGCGTTTTCCTTTTTTTTTCTTCTTTTTTCTTTTCCATTTTCTCGTGTTCCGTTTAGAGGGACTTTGATTTCCCCCCATATGGAAGTCACGAACTATTACTCCGTAGTCAACGAACATAGAGGGTTCAAATTGTAGAGAGATTCCTCGGATGGCGATTGGGTAGTGACGCAAGAATGAACGATTGGTGTAGTTAGATGTCTCATCCAAACTTGGTTAAACCAGCGTAAGGGGGCCTGCCGCCTTATCACCACACACTTTACACAAACCCCTTTTCACTATCTGGGCTCGACACATGCGCATCGATCAGCCAATAGCCTTTTCCTCATTCTTGGCACCTTCACTTGAAGTTGCCATGACGTCTGAATGGGGCACTGATACTAGAAGCTAGCAGTTGTAGTGTTCGAATAGGGGTTTCATTGACGAAAAAGAACCGCGCATACGTGGAAGTGGCAGGTTTTCAATGAGGGGAAGATTGGATATATTTGTTTGAGATGCCGCGTCTCTAGATTGTTCGTGTTCCATTTTAGTGGTTAGTGTCTTGGAGGGATTGTCCGGCCTGATTTTGTACAGAGACCTCTTGTAGTGGGACCTACTAAGGATGCAAACAGCTCCAGATCTCCCTCTCTGGAAAGCAGTTCTCATTGGAGATATGATGGTCTTTGGCGCGTTGATTGCTCTGCTGCGCCTGCCGCCGTAATCTGATGCGTTGGCGCGGCGCAAGTCAGTAACTCGGTCGCAGTCTTAAGCACGCAATCTCGCGCCTTATACACGCGACGGGAAACACGCGGGCATGTTTCACACGCACCACTCGCCCCTGTTCCCGCGTGCTCCGGCTCTCTGATACCGGATCTGACAAATCGAGCCCAATACCGATCATCATGCTCAGCGGTTGCCTTGAGCTGTCTGCCATCAGAGACACGAAACCATGATCAATATCAAGCATTCGTTCCCCCTGCTCTCCTGGTCTGCCTTTGTTACTGGCATAACCTATGTGGATCGCAAACCAAAGGCAGACGCTGGACTGAAGCGCCGTTTCCGTTCATGAGGAGACTTTTGCCCTGTTTCTAAGTTGCTGCGTTTCAAAGGTCCGAGACTATCATGACACGCACCATGGATTTCATCGAGCCGGACGACGAGACACCCCTGCTGCAAGAAGCCTCGCTCCCCCGCTACAATGATGGCGCCTCCGCTTCTTTCTCCTCTTCATCTTCAACAATAACCAAACCAGCACTCGTGCCGGCGGTGGCAGAAGTGAACCGGTCCGTCGAAGACGACGTGATACCGGAGACGGCAGTACTGGGGCGCAATTTGGGGTGGAGCAGCGCCTACATCCTTATCATCTCGCGCGTCATCGGGAGCGGCATCTTCGCGACCCCGGGCGCCATCTTCCGGTCGGTCGGTAGCGTGGGCCTGAGTTTGCTGCTCTGGGTCGCCGGCGCCCTCATCAGTTGGTGCGGCCTGGTCGTGGCGCTTGAGTATGGCTGCATGCTGCCTCGGTCAGGCGGGCAGAAGGTTTACCTCGAGTTCACCTATCGCCACCCGCGCTTCCTCGCCTCGGTCCTCGTCGCCGTCCACGCTATCCTGCTGGGGTTTACCGCCAGCAACTGCATTGTCTTCGGCGAGTACCTCCTCTTCGCCTTCGGCGTCCCACCCGCCGACAACCCCGTGCGTCTTCGGCTGCTGGCTGTCGCCCTCATGACGGCTGTCACAGCCCTGCATACCTTCCACATGCGGGCCGGCATCCTGGTGCAGAACGTGTTGGGTTGGGTCAAGATCGGGCTGGTGCTGCTCATGACGATCAGCGCGGGCGCTGTCGTCGTGACGGGGTACACGCCCAGTGAGCCCGCCCAAAATCAGACCGGCGACGGCATCGGGGCGCGGCTCGAGACTCGCGCCTTTCCCACGACTTGGGACGGCGTCTGGGAGGGCTCCGTCTGGAACTGGGGCATCATCAGCGCCGCCTTCTTCAAGGTATTTTACAGTTACGCCGGCCTGAACAGCGTCAACACCGTCATGAACGAGGTCCGGGACCCCGTCCGCACCCTCCGGACTGCCGCCCCGGCCGCTCTTGTCACGGCCTGCGTGCTCTACCTGCTAACCAACGTGGCCTACTTCCTTGTTGTCCCGCTGGACGCCATCAAGGACGGCGGTGAGCTGATCGCCGCCCTCTTCTTTGAGCGCGTGTTTGGCCCGAGCCTAGGGAGGCACCTCTTGCCCTTGGCCGTGGCGGTCTCTGCGGTGGGGAACGTCATGGTGGTTACTTTTGCTTTGGTATGCTTTTTCTTTCCCTCTCTCTCTTTTTCCTTTATTCCTCCTATTAGAAGGAGAATAGCCTTGAATTTGAGTCGCCTCTAACCCCTGCCGTAACGTGACAGGCGCGCCTCAACCAGGAAATTGCACGCCAGGGTCTTCTCCCCTTTGGCGAAGTGCTGTCGTCTTCCCGGCCCTTCGGGTCGCCGCTTGGGGGTCTGATCCTGCATTATGTGCCGTCCGTTATCGTTATCTCCATTCCCTACAAGGATATTTACTCGTTCATTCTCGAGGTCGAGGGCTACCCGGGCCAGTTTTTCTCGCTTGCTGTCGCAATCGGTCTGATTCGTCTGCGATGGGTTCGCCCGGATTTGAAGCGCCCCTACAAAGCTTTTTTGCCTGCTGTGTGGTTTGCGGCCGCACTATCCGCCGCCTTGTTGTGCGCTCCGTTCATTCCCTACAACGGGGAGAGCTTCTCTACCCATTTGGCCAGGGTCAGCTATGCACTGGTGGGCATATCGGTGTAAGTGCCCGGCATTCGTTTGCGTCTGTTGAGAGTTTGCCGGCCCATATGTGTCTGACTCCTAATCCACAGAATCGCATTCGGGGTGTTGTATTGGGCAGTCTTGACAATCCTTCTTCCATGGTGGGGGAATTACCGGCTTGAGGAAGAGGCTGATATCCTTAAAGACGGCACAACCATTACCAAGCTAGTTCATGTCCCCTTAGAATAAACGGGACTGTCAGCCTCGTAAGTGGATGGTAGGTAGGTTTGGAACTGAAGGAAACGGGATTAGTAATTCTCGTAGAGCAGATTGCAGGCGCGTTTACGTACCTACAACTGAAACAGGCTCCTGGCCGATTCTTGAGACAAGTGGTCGAGAATGTTTAGTTGGATCCGGTAGAAATAACCTGGCACACGCAACCGTCCCTCTAGCTCAAGGCTTGGGAACCTGGTCCGGAACTACCAGACTGAAGCTCAAGACTGTCGTTGTGTCTTGGTTCTCCGCGACTTCTGAGGACTCACTCGGCGGCACCTCGACTGGTCAAATACGAGCGCCGTAGCTTGAGATAGAGTACCACTGATTTCGTTTAAATGCCCTAAGATCAAGAACAATGCGTAAGTTGCTAGGTTTCGGAACAGGATCCTGTTACCGCAAGTTTTCGAAAAGCTGCATGTCACCATTGGTCCCGCTAGGTCGCCATTTCGCCGACGCTACCAAATCGCTTGGTGGTCCTACATACAGCACACCCTATCCATTTTAGGTACGAGGTGATTCAAAACTGCCTTCAGGCTCACCTCGCGATTTGAGATGAGCCCTACTTCAGTTTGCTGTCTAAAGGAGAACGGTGACAGTCGATATAAATGGCAGAATCAAGAAAATATATGTATAGGTGGCAAAGCAAATGTACACATCAAAAAGGTTATGAGTAAAAGTTACGCATATACTCTTTGTACTGAACTGCGAGGCGCCCCCGGACCTGTGACTTTGGTGATGTCAAGGTTTGGAGTTGAGGGGCTGTTTCGCCAAGGCTGCCCCGCCAAATGTTCGAGAACTGCCTACCTACCCCGCCTTGCTGTGGGGAGCTTGTTTGTTGCGGCCGCCAATCACCGCCTTGGATCTTCATCGAAGGGCATCGAAAGTCCAGAGCTTTCTACGAGGCTGTCGTGTCTGGGCTCTGAAATTCCTCGACGGAACTTGTGGTTTAACGACTAGTATTTTCTGATCAAATTCATCACATTAACTCCCTAAAAGACGAACGAGATACCCAACGCGTTGAGAAGTTCGAAGTTCCTTTCCCTTTTCATTCCCTGAATTTACAGACCTCACCATGTCAACCGCAGAGGAGCTCAAGGCTCTGGGCAACAAGGCCATTGCGGCGAAGAACTTCGACGAGGCCATGTAAGTTAGCTGCCAGGTCTTGGCAGGACTGCGATGGGCACGAGAGCAGCAACTGACCGTAAACGTAGCGACAAGTTCACACAGGCTATCGCCCTCGACCCTAACAACCACATCCTCTACAGCAACCGGTCAGCCGCGTACGCCTCCAAAAAGGACTGGGACAACGCCCTGAGCGATGCCGAGAAGACCACAGAGTTGAAGCCCGACTGGCCGAAGGGCTGGGGCCGCAAGGGCAGTGCCCTGTACGGGAAGGGTGATCTTCTGGGAGCGCACGACGCCTACGAGCAAGGCCTCAAGATCGATCCCAACAATGCTGGCATGAAGAACGATCTGGCGTCGGTGAAAAGGGCCATGGAGCAGGAGGCCGGAGGTGCCGGTAGGTGTTCCCAGGGGGCAAGATGATTGCAAATCGCAGTAGCTAACAGTATTCATGTACAAGGCGCCGGTTTCGACCCAACCGGAGGTCTTGGCAAGATGTTCAACGACCCCAACCTCATCCAGAAGCTCGCAAGCAACCCTAAGACCAGCTCGCTGCTTGCCGACCCCACTTTCATGGCGAAGCTGCAGGCGATCAAGCAGAACCCGAACAACATGCAGGATCTCTTCAGCGACCCCCGCATGATCCAGGTTCTTGGTGTATTGATGGGAGTCGATATGGAGATGCGTGACGCGCCACCCGACGCAGGAGCCGGTGCCTCTGGCTCGCGAGCAGAGGCGGAAGAGGACGTTCCGATGCCGGATGCTTCGGCTAAAAAACCAGAGCCAGAACAGAAGGCACCCGAGCCTGAGCCCGAACCGGAGGAACTCGACGAGGATGCTCTGGAGAAGAAGAAGGCAAAAGAGGCAGCCGAGAAGGAGAAGCTCCTCGGGACTGAGAACTACAAGAAGCGCAATTTTGACGAGGCGATCAAGCACTATCAGGCTGCGTGGGACCTGTACAAGGACATCACCTACCTCAACAACCTGGGTGCCGCCTATTTCGAGAAGGGTGATTACCAAGCCTGCATCGACGCCTGCACCAAGGCAGTTGAGGAGGGCCGTGCCCTGTATGCCGACTTCAAGGTGATTGCCAAGTCGTACGCCCGCATTGGTACTGCGTACGAGAAGATGGGCGACCTGGCCCAGGCCATCGACTACTATAACAAGTCCCTCCGCGAGCACCGCACACCCGAAGTGGTCAACAAGGTGCGTGCTGCGGAGCGCAACAAGATTGAGGCTGCCCGCAAGGCCTACATCGACCCCGTCAAGGCCGAGGAGGCGCGCGAGGAGGGCAACAAGAAGTTCAAGGAGTCGGATTGGCCGGGCGCCGTGGCCGCGTACACAGAGATGACCAAGCGAGCCCCCGATGACCCGCGCGGGTACAGCAACCGTGCGGCTGCCTTCATCAAGCTGCTCGAGTTCCCCAGCGCGCTCGACGACTGCGACACGGCCATCAAGAAGGACCCCAAGTTCATTCGCGCCTACATCCGCAAGGCCCAGGCTTACTTTGGCATGCGCGAGTACAGCAAGTGCGTTGACGCCTGCACTGAGGCTTTGAATGTGGACGCCGAGTACCACAACGGGGCCAACGCCAAGGAGATTGAGCAACAGCAGCAGAAGGCGTTTGCCGCCATGTATGCGGCGCGCGAGAACGAAACGGAGGAGCAGACCAGGGAGCGGCTGATGCGGGATCCCGAGGTAGGTTCCATTTTCTAAGCACGCATAATCTTGGAACAAACTGCTAACTGCGCTACAGATCATGGGCATCATGCAAGACCCGGTGATGCAGGCTATCCTGCAACAGGCGCAGTCCGACCCGGCCGCGCTGGCGGAACATATGAAGAACCCCAACGTGCGCAGCAAGATTCAGAAGCTGATTGCTGCTGGCGTTATCCGCGTCGGCCGTTAAGGAGGTCCTAGTTGGAGCGCAGGATTTGGCACTGCCAGGGGTGGGAATAGAGGAATTGGCAAAGCTAGGGAAATCTGCTTGGGTGCATTGGGTGTTTAACTGTATACAAGTTAATGATGCATGAGAAATGAAACAAATCATCATCTTTCTGTTTGCGTGTGTTGTAACTTAAGTCTGCCGAATATTATCGGCAGGGTATAGATATGTGATGTTTGAGACCCTTGACATGCCGGTAGATATTTGATGTTACCATTCTTTAACAACAGTCAAATGCTGTCTCATCACTGAGCGTGTCTTTAACGAGAGAGTTTAACATGATGGGCATATGTTATTCCCCGAGAGAAACCATGTAGTTTCACCAGATTTTGAGCGCCAACTTGGTTAATATTGGTCAGTTCATCAGCTCTCTACATGTGCCCCCTCAAACAGCCTCCGCACCTCTGAGCCCTCCCACCGTACAACCCTCACACCCTTGCTCTCAATCTCCCGCCTGCAACCCTCCCACCCAGCCGGGTCGACTGCCCGTGTCGCCTCTTCGATCACATACGCCGCAAATCCCTCGCGTGCGGCGTCCTCGGCCGTGCTGCGCACGCAGTAGTCGGCCGCCAGCCCGACAACGTAGACGTGCGTGATGGCGTACGAGCGTAGCAGAGCCGCTAACCCGCTGTCGGACACGCGCGGTTTCGTGAGGGGGTCGTAGAAGGCGCTGTACATCTCAACGCGGGGGTCGGTGCCCTTCTCGATGATGTGCGTGGGCTGGCTGGTGTCGAGCTCCGGGATGAGGGCCGCTCCGGGCGTCGACTGGACGCAGTGCACCGGCCAGAGGCGCGTCGTGTACGACTCGGACGGGTTGTACGGGTTGACCACGTTTGCCGTGTCGACGAAGGGCCGCTTCGACTCGGTGCCAGTACCCTGGTGGTTGCTGGCGAAGGAAATGTGGTCAGGCGGATGCCAGTCCTTGGTGGCGATCTTCAGCGGGAGGGTACTAGACGGCAGGGCAAGGAGGCTGTTGATGAGCGGCGTGATGGACCGGCCTTCGTGCACGGCGAGGGAGCCATTCTGGTAGGGGGGGCCGTAACGGTTAGTGGTTTAAGGTACGTAGTTGGGGGAAGCGGGGATGCTGTGGTAGTAGTCGGCCAGTTCCACGATAGAACAGACCCTCCGTGTATGGGGTGAGGCTGATGCTCAGTTGTTGAACCTTCTGGAAGGGATATGCTCTACGGTCTGAACGGACGGTACATAACCATCTCTCCGCTTAGGTAAGATTAAAAACTGAGACAAGGCATCAAGTAGATCGTGATCATGTGGATTCAAATATGAATAGCCCCTGAGGTGCATCGAGACGACTGGGTGATCTAATATTGGGATGGTGTTACTGAGTAGCTTACCGGAGGGCAAAAGTCCTCTTGCATATCGACGACCAGCAGCGCGGGCCGGAACGCGGGGTCAGCCATGGCTGAGGTGCGGCTGATGGGGGCGAGTGAGTTTTCTTGATGATTCCGATTCGAAGATGGCTTGTTCTCATGTGAAGCGTGATCCGTGAGGCTAATGCATTTCAAAATCCGGGTTACATCTCGTTCCCAAATGTTCTCCGACCACGAGGCACCCTAGAAGCTGCACTACCGATTACATTGCAGGGAGGGGCAAATGGGGCACTAACAGGTTCGATAAGATAACATGCACGGGCGAAAGGTGCACGCGGGGCCGCTTGGCGCTGCAGCAACCGAACGGCTGTGCCTGACGGGAGGGCTTGGCGAGAATGTCCGCCGCTTAGCTAATATTTTGGGCTACCTGGGCTACCTGACCTGGATAACGCTACTTGTACCCATTCACCATAACAAGTGGTAAGGCACGGAGAAACGGGAGGTGCGCTTGGATGTATTGGAACGGAGACAAGAACTCTGAACCGCTTAAGCCGCTAGATTCCATCCCGATTGGGATGTGTGTCTGAATCCAAATCGGTATGATGTGAGAACGGTACATTCGGAGGAATGCCAGCCATCGGTTCGAGAGTAGACGTCAACGACAAGATATGCCGTGATCGATAACAAGGACAAGTAATATGCCACGATTTAAGATAGGAAAACCAAACCAGCGAAGCCAACGCAGTTGCCACCGGGGCACGGCTAGTGTAGAGGTCGGTCTTGCGTGGCGGAGCAGGGTTTGGCTGTACCTTCCCGGTTCGTAGTTGGACATTGCCATGTCCCTGGTTTTTCCCTCCGAATGAGTTCCGTTTCTCAAAGCGGGTCCACTCGACCGAACTGGTTTTGAGCGCCGGTTAGTTAATTCGTACTTGCCGTGCCGTTCGGTGCCCTGATTTTGCGGGCCAAGTTACGGAAAGGTGGTAAAGCTGGGGCTCCAAGCGAGCCCGTCACCAGTTTCGATCTACAGAAGACAAAGAGGTGATCGAGGACGATATTATGCATCATCAAGACAATCATTGCCCGTCAAAGCACTTGACCGCCTCCCGAGAAAAATGGCAGGAGCATCGTTAAAAGTGGAGCAAGTCGCTAACAACTAAAAGAGCACGAAAAAGGGAGGATCTGAAAGCAAGCAGCTGCCCGCCAGACGGACGACTTTGTTGGCACCTTCGCCAAGCTACCGTTTCTCCCCCCACGCTAGCCTGGCTCGGCTAGACCCTGGCCCAGACCAATTGTTTCTCGACGGTCGTCAACCGTGGCTGCATGGCGCACACTCCGGAGCCTCCCAGGTGGTCGAGCAAGAAAACGGCAATGGGCCAAATTCTTTTTTAAAGATCGATCACCGCCTTTAGACGCGAGCAGAGTTCTGGTCTCTTTCGGTGGTTTGCTTCCCCGCGCTTTTCCTTGGACGCCCAATTCAACATTTCCAATCGTCCATCAACCGGGAGACTTCCATAAAAACGACAACGCGTGGTGCCTGACAATCTCGTCAGTCCCGTGCTGCGTTCGCCTGCAATCTCCTGTGTCGGCCCCCTACCGTCGGCTCGTGATAGGAAATTGCCGGAACTCTCACCAGCCCAGCACCTCACCGAGACCACTCGAGCGCAACCCAGTGCGCTCAGGTCGCATATTGTGACGTATTGCACAGCTATTTTGTTTTTCCCAGTTCAGCTGTAGGCTATCACAGGCTGCTGCCAGTTGCTCCTCGGTACGTGCGCTTTGTCTCCCCTTTTTCTCACAGCTATTGTGCCGACCCACATATGGCCCATCACGTCGGCAGCATCATGGACGCCGATTCCCTTTCGACAAGCCTTAGCCCCGTTCCTTGCCTCTGGTACCGCCAAATGGGGGACGTCCCATGCCCAATGTGCCATGGATTGACGTGTCGATCGTTGAACGAGATTTTGCGATGTCGGAGGCTAACACGCGTCTTTCGGTTCAGGTTTCTTTCTTCAACCACGAACACGCTCGATGTCTTCTGGCCTCCACTAGCCACCACATAATAATGATTGGCTCAAGCCTCCTGCCCTCGCGGTTTCGCGGGGAACAGCCGGCCTCGCAAACTGTCGCACCGTCCTGGCTGAACAAGAAGGTCACGCCGCTCCTCCAAGTCCTCTCTCGAATCACCTCGACGCATCCCATCCACACCATTGTCATTGTTGCCCTGTTGGCGAGCACCTCATATATTGGGTTGCTCGAGGAGAGCCTGTTCGATGCTGCGCGAAGCGTGAGGAAGGCTGAATGGTCCTCGCTCGTCGAGGGCAGCCGCCTGCTGCGGGCTGGCGAGGATACTGCTTGGAAATGGCAGCCCCATGAGGCCGACGCCCCGATTCCCCCGAATGCCGACCACCTGGCGCTCCTGACGCTTGTGTTTCCCGAATCGATGTCGACGGATCCTTTTAAGGCCCCTCCGTTGGTCAATGCCGTGCCGATTCCTCAAAACCTGTCGATCCGGGAGCTGCCCACAACCTCGAATTCTCTCACAACCTATTCTCAGGATAGCGCCTTGGCTTTCTCCGTTCCGTATGATCAGGCGCCTGAGTTCCTTTCGATTGCCCAGGAGATTCCAAACGGCACCCCCTCGCAAGAGACGAGGGAGACAGAGAGCGGCCGGGAGAAGAAGATGTGGATTATGAAGGCGGCCAGGGTGCAGACCAGGAGCAGCCTCGCGAGATGGGCTAAAAACGCCTGGGTCGAATTCATCGACCTCCTGAAGAACGCCGAGACGCTCGACATCGTCATCATGGCCCTGGGCTACATTTCGATGCACCTCACCTTCGTCTCGCTCTTCCTCTCGATGCGCCGTATGGGCTCCAACTTCTGGCTCGCCACGAGTGTCCTCTTCTCTTCCACCTTTGCCTTCCTCTTCGGCCTCTTTGTCACTACCAAGCTTGGTGTGCCTGTTTCCATGGTGCTGCTTTCTGAGGGCCTGCCGTTCTTGGTCGTGACTATCGGTTTCGAGAAGAACATCGTCCTCACACGTGCCGTTCTGTCTCATGCGATTGAGCATCGCAGGCCGGAAAAAGGATCCAAGAAGGCAGAGCCGTCAGGCAGCCTCATCCAGTCCGCCATCTATGTCGCGATCAAGGAAAAGGGATTCGGCATCGTCAAGGACTATGCCATCGAAGTTGGAATTCTCATTCTGGGCGCTGCGTCTGGCGTCCAAGGTGGTCTGCAGCAGTTCTGCTTCCTGGCTGCCTGGATCTTGTTCTTTGATTGCATCCTGCTCTTCTCCTTCTACACTGCCATTCTCTGCATCAAGCTGGAGATCAATCGCATCAAGCGCCATGTCGAGATGCGCAAGGCTCTCGAGGACGACGGCGTGAGCCGCCGCGTCGCCGAGAACGTCGCTCAGAGCAACGACTGGCCCAGGGCCGATGGCAAAGACCAGCCCGGAACCACCATCTTCGGCCGCCAAATCAAGAGCACCCATATTCCCAAGTTCAAGGTCCTGATGGTCTCAGGCTTCTTCCTGGTCAATGCCCTCAATTTCTGCACCATTCCTTTCCGCAGTGGTGAATCCATTTCGCACCTCTCGTCGTGGGCTCGCGGTTTGGGCGGCGTTGTTACTCCCCCGCCCGTTGACCCCTTCAAGGTGGCCTCGAACGGCCTGGACATTATCCTCGAGGCTGCCAAAGCGGAGGGCCGCGAAACAATCGTCTCGGTTCTTACCCCGATTCGTTACGAACTTGAGTTCCCGTCCATCCACTACGATTTGCCCCACAACGTCGACCAGAACGAAGATGCTGCCTTTGGCGAGTATGCAGATTACGGCGTCGGCGGCCGGATGGTCGGCAGTATTCTCAAGAGTCTCGAGGACCCCATCCTGTCCAAGTGGATTGTTGTCGCCCTGGCTATGAGCGTGGCCTTGAACGGCTATCTCTTCAATGCCGCGAGAACGGGCATCAAAGACCCCAACGTGCCGGATCACCCTATCGACCCCAAGGAACTTGCCGAGGCTCAAAAGTTCAACGACACCGAGTCGGCTACGCTACCGGTTGGAGGCTACAGGCCCCCGCCGTCTCCTCCATCTGTACCGCCCACTCCTGCGTTGACGGACGACGAGAGCGAGGGGTCACAATCTGCTTCCAAGACCGAGCCTCAATCTTCTGGTCAGCCGCTTGTCATGCGCAGCAAGGAAGAGATAGAAAAGATGCTCTTGGAAAAGCGCGCCCACGAACTCAACGACGAAGAGGTCATTGCTCTCTCGCTGCGCGGGAAGATCCCTGGTTATGCTCTCGAGAAGACGCTCAAGGATTTCACCCGCGCCGTCAAGGTTCGCCGGAACATCATTTCGCGGACGAAGGCGACATCCGATTTGACAGGCATGCTGGCGCACTCCAAGCTTCCGTACATGAACTACAACTGGGCCCAGGTTCACGGCGCGTGCTGCGAGAATGTCATTGGATACATGCCTCTTCCCGTTGGCGTTGCTGGGCCGCTGGTTATCGATGGGCAGAGTTACTTCATCCCGATGGCTACGACGGAGGGTGTCCTGGTTGCCAGTACTAGCCGAGGTTGCAAGGCCATCAACTCTGGTGGCGGCGCTGTTACGGTCCTGACCGCGGACGGCATGACGCGCGGCCCTTGCGTTACCTTTGAGACTCTTGAACGGGCCGGCGCAGCCAAGATCTGGCTCGACTCGGAGCAGGGTCAGTCGGTGATGAAGAAGGCCTTCAACTCGACCAGCCGCTTCGCTCGCCTGGAGACTATGAAGACGGCCCTTGCTGGCACGAACCTCTATATCCGCTTCAAGACGACGACTGGCGACGCCATGGGCATGAACATGATTTCAAAGGGTGTCGAGCATGCGCTTAGCGTCATGCGAAGCGAGGGCTTTGAGGACATGAACATCGTGTCGGTGAGCGGCAACTACTGCACGGACAAGAAAGCTGCGGCCATCAACTGGATCGACGGTCGTGGCAAGAGTGTTGTTGCCGAGGCCATCATCCCCGCCGAGGTTGTCAAGACGGTTCTCAAGACGGACGTCGACAGCATGGTGGAGTTGAACGTTAACAAGAACCTGATCGGGTCCGCCATGGCGGCCTCCGTCGGTGGCTTCAACGCGCACGCTGCCAATATTGTGGCGGCCGTGTTCCTCGCAACAGGTCAAGACCCGGCGCAGGTGGTGGAGAGCGCCAACTGCATCACCATCATGAAGAAGTGAGTTACATTTGGTGGTCTTGAGCTACAAACCAGTTTCGCTAACTTGTGTCTAGCCTCCGTGGATCCCTGCAAATCTCCGTCTCGATGCCTTCGCTCGAAGTTGGCACCCTGGGCGGCGGCACGATCCTTGAGCCGCAAGCAGCCATGCTCGACATGTTGGGTGTCCGTGGTCCGCACCCGACTAGCCCCGGCGAAAACGCCCGGCGGTTGGCCCGCATAGTCGCGGCGGCCGTCTTGGCTGGTGAGCTTTCCCTTTGCTCTGCTCTTGCTGCTGGCCACTTGGTCCAGGCGCATATGCAGCACAACCGGTCCGCTCCACCAACGAGGAGCACCACGCCAGCTCCATTGGCCAACGGCACGGAACGGAGTGCGTCGACGACCGCGCTGAGCGCGGCTGCTCTCTCGCGCGCGCGTCGCTAAGGTGTCATCTTTCTCTCTGCGCTCGTTTGTACAGTACATACTATGCGCGGCCTAATGTAGATAATGGATTGCATGACCGTGGCGTTGGGTTTTTGGCAGGCAGTTGATCAGCCGACGCAGGTCGATAGAGGAAGAAGAATCCCGTGGTTACCTTGGGATTGACGGCGACGTTGCTTGGATCCTGGACTGCTGAAATCATCTATAGAACAATGCCAGCGGGATATCTTCGTTTCCATGAGCCGGCGGTGCTCCTCTGATCATTGCATGGGGTAGAAAACTTCATCGCATGCGTCGAGGTTCTTTTCCCCATGGCTATTCGCGGATGTCCAGGATAATGCGGAATTTTTGCGTCTGGGCCGGCCGAATTAGTCACCCGGGGCAGTCTTCAGGCCGGAATCCTTGCAATTGCACCAAATACCAGGGTCGGCCATAAGCCGGACTTAGGAACGACCATGTTCGGCCACAGCAGTCTTTCGTGAGGGACACACCGCCGTCCTTGCTGGGAGGGATATCAGAACCAGGTCTCCCACGAAGTCGCTCAAGGCCGGTAAGGAAAGAAGAGGGGCCCGCCAGAAAGTCTTAGACCATCGAGAAAGCCCTGCTGGAAGCCGCTGGTTCTCCATCACCCCGTTATACTCCCCCCGACTTGGCATATCGGTGCTCATCACCGAAACCTTGTTCTCCACCCGGAAATCGGACCCGGCCGGACTCCACACCCCCTGCTCGAAGGGCGTGAGAAGGAAATTCGTTGCAAGGTATTTATTTGCCCAGGCCCTTCGTCAGACCGCCGTCATCTAGTAATAAGGGTACCATTCCGTTCTGAAGTTGAGACGGCCTGCCTCCAGAGATTTGACTCAGATCGAAATCTTCAGATCTTGGCTTCTGAAGTGTTGAAGTCCCGGGATCCGCACTCGGTTCGCTTACAATTGCCGGTCCTGCTGCAAAACGCCGCTCACAGTCGGCGTCCCACTCTCAGCGCAGGATCGTCCGTAACCGTCGCACCGGATTCGACGCACGTCAGACATTTGTGTCTCAGCCTCCGGACCAGTCACCACTACGCGGGCGTTTCAAAATGGCCGGCGCCGGATCCGAGCAGATTCTCGGGCCGGAGAAGGACCCGGCGTTGCCAAGCAGCGACGACACAGCCTCCTCCACACGCGTCACCACTCGCGAGCCATCAGAACAACAACGACAACAGAGCCCCGTTGAGGACAGCACCCGGAAAGATGAGCCCTCCCCGACTAGTACAACCACTCCCCCAACTTCGGGATCACAGCCCCCTGAGGAGACCCGCACAGCGCTTCAGACGACGGCTATCATCCTCGCGCTCGCGTCAGCGCTGTTCCTAGCAGCGTTGGACATGACCATCGTGACGGTGGCGATCCCCACTATCGCCCAGGAGTTCCAGAGCACGGCGGGTTACACGTGGATCGGCTCCGCCTACATGCTGGCGACGGCGGCAGCGGCGCCCGTGTGGGGCAAGATATCGGACATCTGGGGTCGCAAGCCCATCATGCTCATCGCCGTCGCCGTGTTCTGGGTTGGCTCGCTGCTCAGCGCTGTCAGTGTAAACATGAGCATGCTCATCGTCGCACGGGCTGTCCAGGGCGTCGGGGGTGGCGGCATCAACATTCTGGTCAACATCTGCATCAGTGATTTGTTTTCGATGAGGAAGAGGGGTGAGTTTGCCTTTGGCTGCCTTTCAAACGAGTATCAAAGAGCTGACGTGACTCAGGAATATTCTTTGGCGCCATGGGCATGGTCTGGGCCGTGGCATCGGCTGTCGGGCCTGTCCTCGGAGGCGTCTTCACGAGCGAGGTGACGTGGCGGTGGTGTTTCTACATCAACCTGCCCATCTCGGGGGTCGGCATGGCCGTGCTGGCCATCGTACTCAAACTGCACAACCCGCGAACGCCGATGCGGCAGGGCTTAGCGGCCGTCGATTGGTTTGGGTCCATCACGGTCGTCGGGGCCACGCTCATGTTCCTGCTCGGGCTGGAGCTCGGCGGGGTGACGTATCCCTGGGGCTCGCCGACCGTCATCTGCTTGCTCGTGTTTGGCATCGTCACAGCCGGCATCTTTGTCGTCATCGAGTGGAAGGTAGCCGAGTTCCCCCTGGTGCCCATGTACCTCTTCAGCTCTCGCTCCGCCGCCGCGTCGCTCGGCGTTGCGTCGCTGCACGGGATGGTCTTCATGTCAGGCAGCTACTATCTCCCGCTCTACTTCCAGGCTGTCCTCGGTGCTTCGCCGCTGATGTCCGGGGTCTACATCCTCCCATGGGTCATGTCCCTCTCCATCATGTCGGCGATCACTGGCATCATAATGAAGAAGACGGGCAAGTACCTGCCTCTGATCATCTGCGGCATGGCTGTCATGACGCTCGGGTTTGGTCTGTTTCTCAACTTGGAACCGCGGGCAAACTGGGCCAAGATCGTCGTCTATCAGCTCGTAGCCGGCCTTGGAGTTGGGCCTAACTTTCAATCGCCTCTCATTGCCCTTCAGACAACGGTGGAATCGCGTGACATGGCGGGTAAGTCCTCTGGTTCTCTTATTATTATTATTACAAGGGCTTATGTAGCTGATGTTTTCCCTAGCCGCAACGGCAACGTTTGCCTTTATTCGGCAGCTCTTCACGTCTATCTCTATCGTTATTGGCAGCGTCGTGTTCCAGAACGGCATGGAGAAGCAGTACCCCAGGTTGCTCAAACAGCTTGGCCCAGATGCTGCGAATCTGCTCTCGGGCAGCAACGCGGCGTCCAGCGTGGGCCTTGTTATCACGCTCCCCGACCGGCAACGTCAGATCGCACGCGAAGCTTATTTTGAGAGCTTGCGGACCATGTACATTATGTACGTTGTATTTGCGGGAGTGGGCTTGTTGGTGGGCTTCCTTGTCGGCTCGCGTAAGCTCAGCAAGGTGCACACGGAGCACAAGACGGGGCTGCACCACATGAAGCGGGCAAACCAGGGTCGTTCTGACCAGGCCGCCGCGAAGGAAAAGGAGGACGATGAAGAGAAGGGAGCGTCTGGGGATGTCACTGGGGATGCCTCCGAGAGCGCGGGGGAGAAAGAAAAAGAGATTCGCACCGGACCAGAGGATGAAGGTGTCACGAGATAGCACCGGAGATAGTTTTGTCAACTCGGAGCGCCTATGTTTTTCCACCAAACCAGCCGTGTTCTTTCTGTCCCACGCACCTGGTCAGTTTCGATAAGCGATTCGCACCAAACATTCAGGCAAAAAGCGGGAGGCGGAGACATGCCAAGGGGTTGCGTCGGCGCGCTGTGCGCCAGGTCAGTTTTCTCTCTAGCCCGGATTCCCGTCACAGGCTAGAGGCAGGGTCGCATCCGATCGAGAGATCGTGGGCCAAGGCCGCGAAACCGAGGTCAGCCCTTCAAACGATAACGGCGAGACTGAAGCCTGAGCACGCACTATATGCCCGCGCATGTACGCAGGCTAGTCTTTAAGAGTCCTGAGGTTTACTCTTCCCATTTCACAACTTGTAGCTTGGTTGTATATCATTAACCCACCAAGCCCTACAGCAAGCATATCCGTCGACGTCGTCGCTAATCCCCGGGATTCCGGGACTGGCCGTGGCAATTGGCAAGCTCCACAGGTTCTAGTCCCTTCTAGCCCCGTAGAGTACCGTACTGGCATATGGTGTATAAATAGGTTCGGATGCTGCCCGCTTGGACACGGTGCCCTTGGAACGGATGCGCCCAGACCGGAAAATAATCCGACGAGGTGACGCTGTTTGTGTCTCCGCTGTTTCCCGGAGGGCGACCATCCGCAGCCCAGCATGCTCGGCATCGCACCCATGTGACGACGACGGCTTCGCCAAGACGAACCAAGTGCCCCCCTTGAACCAGGCTCTGGACCTGTATAAGATGTTGGGTTCGTTTGCATGCTGTCCAAAGGCTCGCCAGGGACGCCCGAGATTGCTGCAACACCATTCACTAAACGCTGTGTTCTGAGACTCGACCGTCAACATGAAGCTGTTGACTCTTGCCTCGAGCCTCTTGGCTCTGGTCCCGTTCTCGGACGCTGCCGAGGTGGTTAAGCGGGCTACCCTGACGCAAGTGAACAACTTCGGGTCCAACCCGTCGGGCGCGAGGATGTACATCTACGTCCCGGACAAGCTCCAGGCCAAGCCGCCCATCGTGACGGCCATCCACTACTGCACGGGGACGGCCAATGCCTTCTACACGGGCACCCCGTACGCGCGGCTCGCAGATCAGCACGGCTTCATCGTCATCTACCCGGAGTCGCCCTACAGCGGCGGCTGCTGGGACGTGTCGTCTAAGGCGACCATGACACACGAGGGCGGCGCCAACAGCAACAGCATCGCCAATATGGTGCGGTACGCGCTGGCCCAGTACAACGGCGATCCCGATCGCGTCTTCGCCCTGGGCACTAGCTCAGGCGCCATGATGACCAACATCCTGGCAGCCACGTACCCGGACCTGTTCAAGGCGGCCAGCGTCTACGCGGGCGTCCCCGCCGGGTGCTTCTACACGGGTACCGTGGCTGGTTGGAACTCAACGTGCGCCAACGGGCAGTCGGTCGCCTCGCAGGACGCCTGGGCCCGTACCGCCCTCGACATGTACCCTGGGTACACGGGCGCGCGCCCGAGGATGATGATCTACCACGGTTCGGCTGACACCACCATCTACCCCCAGGTAAGGATGCAGTCTTGTAATGCGCCAAACTGCAATAAGCTGACTCTTATGTGCTCCTCAGAACTTCAACGAGACGCTGAAGCAATGGGCGGGCGTCTTCGGGTACACGTACGGACAGCCGCAGCAGACAATCCCGAATAGCCCCGCGGCGCCCTTCACCAAGTACGTTTACGGGCCGAACCTGGTGGGCGCCTACGGCAGCGGCGTCAGCCACAACATTGCGGCCAACGGCGACGCCGACATGGAGTGGTTCGGCATCACCGGCTCGACCACGCCCGCGCCCACCCCCAGCAGCACACCCAGCACCAGCTCGAGCTCCGCCGCCCCCACGAGCACGAGGACGACCTCGGCCTCTTCCCCGGATCCCTCGGGCTGCGCAGCACCACGCTGGTCGCAGTGCGCGGGCAACGGATACACGGGGTGCAAGTCCTGCGCGAGCCCGTACAAGTGCACGTTTGTTAACGACTGGTACTCGCAGTGCTTGTAGGCAGGATGAGTGGGAGATGGAAGAACGGGATGCGGGTCAAATATGAGCATCTGAGGATTCGTCTGTACATAGTTCCCCTTTGGGTACTTCCCAGTGAATACAAGTACATAGGACCGACCTATCTTGCCTTGTGACTTGTAGTTACTGTGATTATAATTCTTCCCCTATCTCAGTACCTTTAGTACCCAATATGTGTGAGAAGTCAGCTTGGGAACTATGTGAACCGACATAGGGCTACATAAAGACTCAAGTGAGAGGCACGGGCTGGTCGCTTGGATGATTCATACACACATTGGCACCCATTTAGGTGTTGGATGTTTAATACAATTGGCGATGTAGCATCCAATACACTTCTAGCTCACTCCTCCTTCGGCTGGGGGAACTCCTCGAGCACAACCTCTTCCCCGCCAACCTCAAATACCACCTCCCTCCCTTCTTTTGATTCCGAATCCACATCCAACAGGAAGCGGTAGGTCCCTGGATACAGCACCTTGTTCCCTTGCGCATCCGCACGCGCGAGATCGCCGATCTTGACTTCGATCTCCGCCTCGCGCGTCTCGCCCGGCTCGACGCCCCGGAGCCGCGAGTACCCAACCAGCGTCTTCACAGGGTAGGGGCGCGGGCCGAAGTCGCCTGACACGAAGACGAGCGCGACGTAGTCAGATGTGATGCCACCGTCTTCGTCGTCGTCGTTGGTCACCTCGACGGTGACGGGAAAGGGGAAGGGGCACAGGTCCTTGTGAGGCGCATCGCAGTTGGCGAGGAGGTCCGCGGTTGTCGTTGTCGTGTTTTTGGCAAGGCCGCGGAAAGAAGAGGAGGAAAACTGAGCGGATAGATTGGCGTAGTGCAGGCCATACCCAAAGGGAAGAACGGCCTGGTCTGCGGGCAGCCAGCGGTAGGTGCGGCCCGGGTTGCCCGAGCCCTCCTCGTCCGGTCGCAGGGTCATATCGGTCATGGGCACGGCGTCGACATACGAGGCGGGGTACTGCGTCACGGGGAGACGGCCCGCCGGGGGGGAGGCGCCCGTGACGGCGTTCAGCACCGCCGTGCCGCCGTCCTGGCCCGGGTAGCCCGCCCAGAGGATGGCTGAGACGTTGGCGTTGGACAGTAAGGTGGTGTCGTCCACCTGGTCACCAAGCTGGGCCACGACAAGCGGCTTACCGAGCTCGGCGAGGGCCTCGATCAAATTCAGCTGCGCCGCCGGCCAGGCTATGGACTCGCGGTCGAGGTCCTCAGCAGCCATGCTTGTGTCGGTACCACCAAAGTAGAGGATGACGTCCGACTTGCGCGCGGCCTCGAGCGCATCCTCAGTCCACGTGTCCTTTGCGGTATCGTCCTCGGCCAGGGGTCCCGAAGCATATTGGTAGGTGAGCCCCAGCCGCTCGGCCGCGTCGACAGGCCTGCGGATGTAAGGGGGGATGCCGCTGTAGCCGCCGAGCATCTTGTTGGACGAGTCTGAGCCGGCCCAGTGCCCGATAAGGGCGACCGTTGTCTTGTTGTCCTTGCCGAGGTTTCTCAAGGGCAGCGTGCCGTCGTTCTTCAGGAGGACCAGGCCATCGGCAGCCGACTGCAGTGCCAGCTCCTGAGCCTCAGCCGTGTTGACGGCTTCCCATCCGATGGACCGGTAGGGGTCCTCGCTGGCCGGGTCAAAGTAGCCGACCCGCACGAGGCCCTCGTACAGGCGGAGTAGCGCCCGGTCGATGATCTCTTCCGAGAGGAGGGTCTGGTTGTAGGCCCCGATCACGTCGGTGCCTGGGCCCGATCCGGCGACCTCACAAACTGTGTCACTTCCAGCGTTGTAGGCAAGCGCGGCTGCCTCTGCTCTTGTTTCGGTGGTGTTGTGGTAGCCAGGGATAAAGTCCTGCTTTTGTTAGTCTGGGGAGACGGAGACAGGAGAGAAAAAGAGAGAAGAGTAAGGGAGAACACACCCTGACAGCCTGGCAATCAGTAGTCATATAATTGTTGTGCTCGGTCCAACCCCAGTGCTCGCGCAAGATGTCATCCATGAGATAGGTGCTGGCGCAAGCGGGCACGCCGTTGACGCGGTTGTAAGCGCACATAAAGGAGCCCACCTTGGAGTCGCGGGCGCACTGCTGGAACGGTGGCAGGTAGTACTCGGACAGGTCCTGCAGCGACACGACGACGTCGAAGGCGTGCCGCGACACCCCCTGCCACAGCTCCAGGTCGTAGGCGGCGTAGTGCTTGCACGTTGCAATCACCTTTCTTGTGTCCTTGTCTCCCTCAAGCCCAGCAAGCAGTGCCTTGACATAGCCCTTGATGCGGACGGGGTCCTCACCGGGGGTCTGCAAGGGGGGAAGGGTTGTCAGCTTTCTGAAAAGAGGAAAATGAAAAACAAGTATCTGAAAAAAAAAAAAAAAAGAGATAGGATTTAGGGGTAGCATGAGAGCTCAAATGTCCCTACCTCGTGTCCTCGACCCCATCTTGGGTCCTTGTAAGGGTTGATATTGGGCGTCCAGTAGTCAAGGCCGGCGCGGCCGCCGTTGGCAAAGGCGCGGGCCTCGGTGCTGATGGCGCTCGCAACCTTGTACACAAGGTCGTCGTCAAAGGCCGAGGCGAGCGTGATCGAGTTGGCAAACGAAGTGGCGTAGGAGAACTCGTCTCCACCAAAGTCGAACCTCACACCCGGCGAAAAGGCGACACCGTGGAGAGCTTCGCTCCACCACTCGTACGCCGGTAGCCCCAGCCGCTTTGCCCCTTTGCTCGTGCTGTTCCGTTGGGCAAGATACCAACCATGTCAGCTTCCTAGTACACCCCGAGAAAAAAAAAGTTTATCATGGTATGACAGAATGGCGTTCCTACTTGATGAGGTTTTCGAGTTTCTCCGAGATGGCCATGGCCTTGACCAGAGCAGCTGCCCGGTCTGGAGGCGACGCTTTGGGGTCGCACACGGTATTGTTGGCGAGAGGTCCATTGACACAATCGGGGAACTCAAACCCTAGAGCACCCTGGGTAGCAAAGGCGCCTGCCAATGCTAACGACGATGAGACCTTCATGGCTGCTGCTGGTTTTGTAGCGGCTTCAGCGGCTTATTCATAAAGCTAGTCCTGAATTTCAGTGGCAGACAGGGCGTTCACAACTCCTGTTTATATTTCCTTTCGATATCCCAATATACTCGTACATACTCCATGCAGGAGCACTCTCGGGTGATCGCCGCTGTTGTCGGCACTCAACCGGCGGGTAAATTGAGACAGGCTGTAGCTCGTTGCGTCCCGCTTCCCACTTCCCCCTGACTCGATGTCGTCCTTCCGATTGCAACCCCCTCAGCGGGCCGAGATTCTCCAACATGGCAATCAGAAACTCCCGTCCTCATTGGGGCGGCAGAGAGAGCTCGGAGATGATTTGGGATTGAGCAAGAGGAGATTGATGGGGAAGAAGGTATATCCTAGCCCGGCTGTACGAGTGACACGGCCCGTGGCATTTCCGTCTGTGTACGTCGATCCGCGGGTCTTAAGCTCGGGGTATGTTTTCCATGATGATGACGGTCATGTTCAGTGATCTGCACGAACATAAATATAGCCGGCGCTACGGAGTAAAGCGGACATAACAACTTTCTTTACCCACCCCTTGCACATAGTATGTTATGAGTAGGGCCACTACCTATGCAACCTCCAACCTCAGCGCGTCATACTGGAGATAGACACTTTCCGGGAGTACCGCATCCTCGGGTGCCGTGGCTCGCTCGGGCAAGGCGAGGGTGAAGGTGTTATGGCCCTCTACCAAGTAACCGACGTCGAACGTCCACTTATTGCGCGTGTTGTAGCAGCTTGCCGCTGACCTCGCGCCGCAGGAGCTGCTGTGGTTGGCCCTAAGAGAGCGGACAAAAATAGATCAGCTCTTGACCCTTGGCAGGCTCAAGTACAATAAGTAAAAGACTTACGGAATGGTCCAGACAGGAAGTGACTGGCCGTTGACGGTGACGGTGTAGTCAAGATCAGCAAACGGCTTGCTCGCGCTATCGAGATTGCCCGCCGAGGTCTTGACGCCGGCCAGCTGCACGGTAAAAGTAGCCTCGGTTTTGCCCTCGAGTTGCTCGGCAGTCGCATCAAACGTGATATTCCAGGCATTGACCGTGTTGTCGTAGTAGGGGTCCGGGCGGACCGCGTTCCCCTTTCCGCCAAAGACGCTCCACTGGATATAGTTGAAGTCGCGCTGGGGGTCGCTCTCGCCGACATGGAAACTGACGCCTTCAGGGAAGTCGTCGGGGAAGTCGTGGACGGCCCAGTAAAGACGATGCTGCTTGGGCTTGTTGGCTCGCGTCTCGTCACGCTCGTTGCCATGCCGGAAGTCACCGCTACTACGGTCTGGCGTTCCGATACGCCACAGCTCCGTCCCCGCAGACTCGGCTGTCCATGTTGCTTTCGTTGTCGTCGTGTCCCCCGCCCGCACGACGACGTCGTCCTGGGTGTATTCGCCAAAGATGCCCGCGCCGTAGACGGTTAGACGGTACGTGCCTGCGGCAACGCGCGGGATAGTGATGCTGCCGTCGCTGGCAACCTTACCCCAGTACTGGCGGTCCTTGTTTGCCAGGTTGTTGTCTTGGAAGTCCATCCCGTTGCTCGCCAGCACAGCTATGGGCATGGTGACGCCTTCGGGCAGCGTGATGCGGCCCGACCAGGTGCCGCGTCCCGACGTGGGAAGGTAGCCCGGAACGTGCTCGGCGATGGCGTCGTAAAAGTCGGCGTTCCAGCTGGCGTTGGCGAAGCGTGCAGCGTCGCTGCGGAGCTCGTTGATGGACGCGCCCTTCTCTCCCTTATTGAAGTAGTAGTATTGCTGGGCGCTTGTCAGTAAGTGCTCGCTAGATACCGGAACCGAACCTTGAATGCAAAGCGTGCTCACCGGGCCGAATGTTCGGTCAAAGTCTCGGGTATCCGGGTTGCCGTTCCCATGATGATTCGAAACTGTGGTGTGTTGAATGAGAAGCCATCACTTAGTGAGAGGATTGGGGCAGACAATTTGCAACGTTCACGTGGAGAACATACTGATATAATTGTAGACAATGCCGTCCACAGTTAGGTCGGACCACTTGGGCCCGTTAAAGTACGTGTCCTTTGTGTTCATGACGAGCCAGGCGCCGTAGGTCGAGCCGTCTTGGGTACCCTGGCCGTCCGAAAAGAGGCCGTGGTGCGTGTGATACTCCCATGACTCGGAGAACATGTACTTGGAGAAGTAGTCAGACATTTGCTCGCGGTACACGGCATTGACACCGTCCCCTGTTACGCGGTACGTCGTGTCCTGGACCGTCGTGAAGCCGCCCCCGGCGTCAGACGGCAAGACGGACCACATGTCGTCCGACGACGAGAGGTGGTTCCAGATGGTGCCGCTGCCGGTGGGCCTGAAGAGGAAGCGCAGCTCCCCGAGAGCGCCCCCGTTCGGGTATGCAACCCGCGCAAACGTGTGCAGCCCCGTCTCTCCGTCGCGCAGAAAGTAGTACGACTCAAACGTCCTGCCGCCGCCGACGTTGGCCGAGATGCGTACCCCGGCGTAGGCCGTCCCCGAGCCGTCGGCTCCCTGGTAGAGCTCGAACAAGCCCCCGTTCCAGTAGCCGCTGTCGCAGTGACAATCGAGGTACAGCCGCCCGCTCGAGCCCAGCAGGTTCTGGCCGTCGAGGCTCAGCCTGTTGATGGTGCCGGCGCTCTTGCTGACAGAGAATGCGAGACGGTCATTCTCGACATTGATGGCAGTGCTGGACTCGCGAGCCGTGATGGCACCAGAAGCAGTAGCTGCCCATGCTGAAACCAGGGAAAGGGGTAAACGCTTCATGATGTCGACAGCTTGTTTGTCATGAATCGCAGGCTACTACGAGGGCAGCTAAAGGGGGCGCGGGGTGACGCCTTACTTTAAACCCCGTCTTTAATTCCTCTCACTACACGGGCTTCAGTTTCCCCGGTAATAGAAAAAAAAGGGGGGTTCAATTGGTCAAAGGAAGGTAGCTCTCCGGGCAACCGTCTTGTCGGTTCCGGACCATGAAATTGACCTCACTTTGCATCCAACATCTGCGTCTTCTGAAATGGCTAACACTCGATTATGTGAATGAAACAGGTTGGGTATAAATCACCCTGTCTGATTGGAGGAATAGAGTCCTCAACTTGGGTTCGCTTTGGAAATTTGCCGAGCTCGCCCACAATTCTCCCGAGGTCAAAATGGAGAAGACGGGTTACGTTGTACCGAATGTTCTAACGAAGCATTTGATGCGTTGTGAAGAAGAATCTTTGATCTGAAATCTGCATGTAGGTATCTAGAAAATGAAAACAGGAATTCAGACAGCCAACAAGTGAATATACTATGCACCTTAACCCCCTCACTTCCACCCTTTTCCCTTTCTTCCCTTCCTTCCCTTCCTTCCCTTCCCTGCCTATACTCGTGGTGAAAGTTACTCAGGCTTCTGCCCGGTGACAACAATGAAATCAAAAAGGGCATGGGCGTCACCCTTCTTCACAGCGCTCCGAACACCAGCGTTGAGGACAGCGATCTCCTCCTTCTTCCAGCCAAGCACATCGGCAAAAAGAGCGGCCGTGAAGGCCTCGACGCCCTCAGTGAAATTGACGCCCAGGAGGGTGCCGATCTCCTTGAGGCGCGGGTCCTTGGGCCACGAGCCGACGGGGAGCTTGAAGGTCTGGACCTTCACGTTGACGAAGCCGGCCCCCTGCACCCACATCTCGAAATTCGGGGCCGGGTCCATGGTGCGGCCAATCTTGTCGCACGCTTCCATCAGACCCTCCATCATCTTGACCATATGGTTGTCTTCGGCCAGGGTGCCGTCCTGGCTGTAGAGCGTGTTGGCGCTTTCTTGCAGCTCAATCCAACCCCCAGGTTTGAGGTTGTCGTACATTTGCTGGATTAGGCGCGGCCAGTCCTTGATGGCGCCCGCCATGTAGCGGCAGTGGACCAGGTCGTAGGGCTGAGGCTCGGCCCAGTCGAGCTCGACATCGTCGACAATGAAGCGCACGTTGGGCGGGCACCAGGTAGGTTGAATTGGTGAGAGATCGTTGCCAATGATCTCGGCGGTTTTCGGGTATTCGTCGCCCAGATGTATGGCCCACATGCCTGTGCCCGTGCCGATATCGAGCACGCGCAGTCCCTCGTCTGGATTGACCGGGGCGAGGAATAGGCGGTCGTGCAAACAGCGGTAGAAGACGTGGTGGATCATGTCGAGTCGGTCCTGCTCGCGCTCGTCGTTGGGGAAGTTGTACTTGCCCGCCTGGTACGCGTGGTACCTCCGCCCGTGCTTCCACTCGTACCGCAGCACGCTGCTCTTGAGCGACGTCGACGCCGATGACAGCCCATCGTCCTCGTACGCCGAGTCCCCGTCTTCCTCCTGCTCGGGCACGTCCACTTCGACATGCTCCTCGTTATTCGTCGGTGAAATGACGACACCCGCCCGCTCCGGGGATTTGGGAGGCGAGGAAGACGGCATGTTTTCTTTTCTTTTCTTTTTTTTTTTTCCCTTTTCTTTCTTTTTTCCCTCTTTTTCTGGTTTACGAGGTAATATCGCTGGCCGATAAGAAGACGTCAGGCAGGTAGACAAAAGTATGTATGTACCGAGTATACGGGTAATGTTAATATTGAAGATGTTATTAACAAAGCGTGCGCCCAAGATCGTCTCTCGGGCGGGGCGCGTGGTTTTGTAATTTTGTTAAGTGAGGGAAATCCCCTCTTCGTTTTCGAGCCTGAGCGGCCCAGGAAGCCGGGCAGACGCTTCGGAAATCGGTTCGCTCCCGGTGGTGCTCATCCGTTGCTCATTTGTTCGAATTTTTGCTACTAGCTCGTCTTTAGGAGCGGGGACGAAGACCCGGCAAGGAAGCCAAAGCCGTGCATCAGCGTAGCCGCATCCAATCACAGGAAAGACGGAATACGGGTTACTACTCCCCTACAGCACCACGTCTGCTAGCGCGAACTATCCCTTGGGGTCGAGCCGGGATCCTATCGGGCCCCAAGAAAAGGTGGAGAGGGCGCCCAAAAGTACCCCACACGGCTGTCGGCAGCGCCCGAGACGTCTCACACCCAGCACGAGGTGGCTTGCCCGGGATCTTTGACAGACGCCAAAAAAGGAGGGGTGATGTGTGCAGAGGTGGATGAAGTAGGGGAACAATTGCACCCTGGTACGGAAGGTAAGAGAGGTAAGTCAGTTTCTTATGTGGGGTTAAAGAAGGCTAAGTCTAACCAGGTAGAGTAGTGTTAACCGTACTCTGTACACGTACAGGGGCGCTAAATCCAGCGCAGTCCACTAGACAGAAGTATAACGTTGGAGGGTCTAGAGTCCACGCGAACAATCAGGTACCTAGTGAGCTGATATAAAGCATATACTGATATGATGATCTCGTGTAACCCTTCGAAAGGTCGACTTTCCCTGCAGGGTTTACAGTGTCTACAGTGTATCCACGCGTTTGGAATCGTTGTGTAACCCAAACTTACTCTGTGCGGCAATCGAGCACGTGGCGTGCGAAAAGCAAGAGGCCTCGAATCGTGTCATTCAGATGGGGCGGGGAAAGCGGTGCACGAAATATATTTAGTACCTGAGAGTGTTCAGTGAGGGGTACAAAACAGGCCCGTACAATGCTTCAGTACCTGTTACGAATTGACAACCCTTCCACCAGAGGCTACTGGGGCTGTCTCAAGCTCCGCACTGAGTTCGTTCTGGGAACAAAATTAGACAGAATTTTCCACAAGTAATATGTTGGAAGACCAAAAGCCACGATTCCACGTTCGTTTTCACAAGATAAGAGATTTTCAGTAGTGAGATCAATTAATTCAGTGCTGAAGCAGGTGTAGTTCGTTGCTCCTTCCTGGGAAAAAAGTTTTTCTCTTGGTTCCCACAGGATACATCCTTCCCAAGAGCTCCTGATCAATGGTGACCTGCAGCATCCCGATTTCTTCGTGGCTCACTCCACCTGTAAACCACCGTTTGATCCAACATAATAAAACAGGTATTAAGGCGATAAATTGACCCTCTTACTCTTGCCCTGGTCCTGCGTCTTCATTAATTGTCCACAAATAGTCCTACATCCTTTGCAGCAGCAGTATTGGACAAATTTATGGAGAAGGTCAGATTCATATGATATCACATTGCTTTGAAGGGGCGCAACGTGGTTAATTGGCACGTATCTGAGCACGGTGAGGTACCTAAGTTCCTACTTTAGGTATTGCATCCAAGTCTTTGATTTGATTAGTGTTAACTCTTACCTTAGTTGATTAACGTGCATGATAAGTGAGTCGTGGGTGCAAGCGAGTCGTGGGTTCCTTGGCGCGGCGCGTCCTCTCTCCCCCCAAACACCATTTTTTCTATAACCCAACATGACTTCCCCTTCTAAAGACGCTAGGTTAATCTTGGCTCTTACAGCCCTTCAAAATGACAAGAATTTGAAGCTCAAAGCTGTAGCTAAGACCCTATAACGTGCCAGCTTCAACCCTCTGACCCACACGCTGTCAAGCCTGCAAGATGCGATATCACTCCCAACTCGCGCCGGCTTACCGATTCCGAAGTGAGTAGGCATTAGTTCTATATGTAATTGAGTTCCCTAAGCCCGCATTTTTACTTATGTTAAGTGGTGTAGAAGATATGGCCAACCATATGCTACGCGACATGTCCCCTGTCGGCAAACGATGGACTCACAACTTCGTCAAACACTAGCTAGGGCTCTATACGCGTTTTAGTCGTAGATATGACTAGTGAAGAGCTACTTACAAGAATTCAAAGGTCATATGCAAGCAGTCTGCGCTTGTACAGAAGACTAGGGCTAAGTATAGTATCATAGATGAGTATGTCAATGACCTCGACCGCGTAGATACTCTAGAGCATTCAAGAAACTAACTCACAGTCAACGTTTATCAAGACTGGTATTACCAGTTATAAGGACAGCCCCCCACTCAATGCTGGCTATCGTAGACTAGCTGACCAAGGGCATAACAACTGTTATGTACGAGGTGGCTTCCTTCGTTATTGGCCTTCGCTACGGAAGGCCAATAAGGCACTAAGCAAGCGCCGGAGACAAAAAAAAACGCATGTAGCTTGAAGGATTGCTTACTCCGCAAAATTACAGGACTTACCAAACGAGAGGGAGCCGCGGGGTAAGAAGGTGGTCCCAGAAATGCACCAGGAGGGCAGTGGCGGAAGAGAGCGTTGTACGAAGGTCTACGGCTTAGAGTGTGTATAAAGCCTGATCATAATGCTCGCGCTTGCCTGGAGGCTACAGAATCGTTTATGCATCTATTTCTGAGGAAATTGTATTTATTACTAGCGTTGGTGTGTTGTAATTGAGGATGGTTGTTGGTAGATGATGGAGAACCCACGACTCTCTTGCACCCACGACTCTTTTGCACCCACGACTCACTTATCATGCACGCTATTGTATTCTGTTTTCAATTCGCAAGACTCGAGCATGCACCAGGCGGGGGAAGATATACAGCCGTCAAACGATAACGTTACACTTGATGCTCTGGTTATCTCAGCACTACTAGACTGGCGCTTCTTTGTACGAGTCATGCGTTTCTTCGAACAGCTAATGCACAAACTTCAAACTGTGTCGATTGCACCAGAGACTTGAATAAGACGCATTACTCGCCATTTCACTTTGAAGGGTTTAGGAAAGGAAGCAAGTACGATACACCCCTTCGTGCGGTGACGACACCACGGGAGGTGTGAGCGAGATGCCAATAATGATCAAAACCCTTGGCTCGGGCTGCCTCGTCGCTGTGGCCGGACGCACCTTCATGTTCAGGCAATTGTGAACAATCTTGGGGACCTTTGGTAATTAGATGCCTAGAGGTGGATGCAAGGAAGAGCACCGCGGGCGAGGCAAAAGTCTGGCATCCAATGGCTGGCAACTAAATGAATATTCAATGAGACTGGGTCATTAATCATTGGAAGAGGTGCTTTTATACCTCAACAGATACATCAATCTATCTTCGCAAGTATTACTACGTACGGTTTGTGGTGTATGTTGTTGTGTGTTCGGCCAGCAGTTTCCGAGAACCTCGGCATCTCCAGGTTCCAGGTTCTCGAGTTGCCCTGTAAACTGGCTGAACCCCACCGTGTCTCTCTCCAGAGCGCTAACGATGTGCTATCATCGACGTCCTGGCTCGTGCCCCACGCAACGACAAGGTTACCATCAACTTCATTGTCAACATCAACTTTGAACACGCTCCAAGAAACTCCTCCAGAAATCAACAAAACCCCAGTTCCTGAAAGAGCGTCAGAAAGTCTGCAGGTCAAGATGGTTGTCTGCCAACTCCACCTCGTATCGCTCAAGCCAGAGGTTTCCGTCTCCTGCTTTCTTCGAACACTCCGCCAAGGCGGTGTCAAGCCCATTTTCCAAGCCCGGGTCCTGCGGTGGATGATTCTGCCCAAAAACATTTCCATCGGCCACCTGCTCGCCCGCAACATTCGCTGGGACCTCCTTCTCGGTCTCGAGGCCGACGCCATTCTCCCGAACCACGATGAAACCGGCATTGCTGCCATTTGGACCGTGCCTTGCGGAGTCAGCGCCCGCGCATTATCAGACTACGGTCGCCTGAACGCGTCGCTGCTGAGCCAAGCTCGAGGGGGGGCCGGTGTTGCCGAGGCTATCACCGACCTGCGCGAGCCTCTTCCCACTGGCACCAGCAGCAGCGGCGAAGGCTCGTCGCAGGACCTCGAGCTGTCGACCGAGTGGGTACAGTGGATGGTTGGGCTGCCGGTTCCCGCGCGGGAGCACCCGGTTTCAATGCTGAACCTGCTCGCATTCGCGCCGGGTAAGAAGGAGCAGTACAAGCAGTACGGGACGGAGTTCTCGCAGCGGGTGGGTTCGCGCCACGGGGGACACGTCAAGCTCGTCGGGCGCGTGCTTGATGGCTGTCCGGCAAGGGACGACGGCTGGGACGAGATCGCCTATGTGCACTACCCGTCCATCCGCCACTTCGCCGCCCTGGCCGCTAGCGACGACTACCAGGAAGTCAACAAGAAGTACCGACTCGGCGCCCTCAAGGACACCTTTATTTTGTGCTGTCAGGAAGTTGACGATGGTGGGGAGCTCGCCGCTGCGAGAGCGGGCAGCAGTAAGCTATAATATTTTGGATTATCTGAGTAATTACTAGATATTCAAGAATTATGCTCTTGCATGTCAAACACTAGAATCCCATTGGAGATTTCTGACAGAAGCCGGAATAATCACTTGCTAAATTGCATCTCTCTTCGGACAATCCAAATAGCTATCTGATAACTTAACGTTATCTGATTTGGCTTTCTTGCCCACACTGAATTTAGCACAGCTCTTGGGCACCAGAGAGCAAAATGTCACGAGGCTCATCCTAATCCGCAGCCACAATCCAGAAACAGATAGCTATCTACCTAGAATGTGGCCAACCAAACTGCCTAGGTACGAGATGGTTCGTTGCCCAGAATACCATCGATGACCCGATGGCCCACAGCCGAGTAGCCCGGCACAAACATCTCACCGTAAGGCTGCATAAACGTGTCTTTCCAAGCGAGTCAGCATCATTCACGGCTTCAAGTCAAAGACATGCCAGTTGACCCGGGGGCTTGATAAGCGTGCTTGACATACCATATGTGGTGTTAGGCTTGTGGCGGCAGTTCCAAATGATGCCCTCTAGCACCTGCTCACGTTGGTTCACCTTGGGGAAGGCCTTGAGAACAGCGGCGTACTCGTCCTCGGTGACGCCGTGGGCGGGGCCCGAGAAATCGAGCTTGTTGCCCCAGAAGACGGCCACGACGTCGGGCTCTTTGTGAAGGGCGATCTTGGCCTCAGCATGCAGCGCGATGGAGTCCCACAGGCGCTGGGAGCGGTAGTCACTCCAGCGGGCCGGGCCGCCGTCGGCGTGGGCGAGGACAAAGTCGCGCGCCGCAAAGGCGCCGTCGACCTCGAAGCGCCGGTCGTGCGTCACAAACGGCGAATCGAAGCTGTGGTTGGCGCCCAGGTCATGCAGGAGTAGGCCCACAGCCTGCACCTCCTCATCGACGACGGCGCGGAGCGTCTCGTTATGATCGAGCAGCAGCGTGCCAAACAGCCAGGCGCGCACCACGTGGTTGTACAGCCGGTCATCCGAGTGCATCCGCGCAAACTGCTGGGCCGCCCGCACGATTGGCGTGTCCAGTACCGACACGCCTGCCAGCTCTCGCCGCGGTAGCGGGTGCGGTCGAGGCCGCGCCGTGGCGGCGTGGACCGGCAACGGTAGCCAGGTCACGGCCGCCAGCATGGCGAAGGAGGCTAGTTTAGTCAAGAACATGTTTCAGACAAGATGAGGTAGTCGCCGAGTAAAGGGTAGTGTAAAGGACTGATATTTCCCTGGTGCTTTGCTTGACAAACCCCAATTTCGGCTGCCAGGCGGACTTGAGTTCGAATTATATACACGAGGAATAGTAGATTTCATTTTCCAGCTACAGGTAGCGCCGTGGTAATGTCGGTTCATTCTTGATGAAGGGTGTGGTTCTGGGAGCGGATATGAGCAGGTTTATGTGGTTGTGAAGCGTTCCGGTTTATAAACGTGCTCGCTGGGCACAGTGCAGGCGAATAGTATGCGACGAGAATCAGGTTTGTCAATTGCCCGCTGCGAGCACAGCGGAAATTATAACCTTAGTTTCCGACAGGACTCGGAACTTATCATCACTGAAAGGTTAGAACATGAATGCTTTGTTCAGTCGTTGCCTGACGAGATCATGGGCGCAGTCCTGGGTCAGTTGGGAACGAGTTTCGATTTATCACTACCCATACTTAGCAAAGAGAGTCGACCTACCGAGATCAGATACGTATGTACACACTGGAAGGCTTTGAGCTGTCGCCGTGCGCTCCTGATAAGACAATTTCTGTCCACCTACTCGAAGTGCCGAGTTGGTATCCCCTTACCTAATTATTCATCTCCATGTGACTGTACGAAGAGTATCCCTTCGAATGGATAACTAGTCCATTTTAGTAAAGTTCTCCCCCGTAGAAGTACTGCCGTTTCTCGTGTTTCCTCCTTAGGGTGCAGGACCTGCCAAGCCCTCGCTGCAACGCCCAGCTAATCATTATGCGCCTCGATTACAACGCCGCATTCCTGGCATTCCCACAATTCACATCAGCTACTCCGTAATGGGGATGCGATTATGCACGCAGCGTACCTCGTATGCGTGTTCAAGTTAGCCTGTCAAAACCCAGCTTACTGTGTAAGGCACCGTTGAGATAGGGTACGTATGTACCTACCTTAGAGAACTTAGCCTGAAGCCAGTTTGGAATGCCCCTCCTTTCTTTTCTTGGTTTGTTGCACCATGCAGCTGAAACGCCCCGCAAGGTCGACAACGCTTCACAGCCTTTCGAACGAGCTGATCTTGCTGATCCTCAGCAACTTTTGCCTACATCGTCCAAGGACCGCACGAAACGCCTCAGGTTTACTTCGCGATGAACCCTCCTGGTATACCTTGGACATCTCGGCCTTGCATTCTATGAGCTTGGTACGGAGATTTTTCTCTCTCGCCCAAGAGATCCTGTGTGACGAGTTCATTCCCGGCTATGGAGACTCTTGGTACGCGGATGCATACGACTTTGACTGTCATCTCGCAAAGTTCCTCCGCGCCGTGTCACAGAACCTGGGTCGGGCTGCGTCCGTGAAGCGACTCTCCGCACATATCAACATTAACCTTCTTACCGGCATCTCCGAGAACTCGGCAGAGGCTATCCTCCAGGATACTGCCCAAGTTCGTGGCATTGACGCCTCTGCCTTTGTTGGTCCTTTTCGAGATCTGCGGTACCCGTTTAACCCGGACCAATATCGACCTTTCGGCGATGAATTGCTCGGCCTGCTGCTAGCCTGCCTTCCGCATCTCAAGACCCTTAGCTTCACCGCAGGTACATCTCTCGAGGGCATTCCCGCATCCGCCTTGAGGACTGCTGGCGTCTCGACTCTCCCCATCGAGACACTCAAAATCATGTGTTGTATCGAAGCTTAAAGTCTTGTTTAGACGGCATTGTCAAGCTGGCTTCTTCGACCATAAGAGATCTATATATCGATATCTGCGACGTCGGCCTCAGCCTTTTGAACCGTCGTGGTTCTTTTCCCAATCTTCGGAACCTCTGCATCGCCAATAGCAGGCTAAGCGGGTCCGATCTAGCGTCCTTCCTCTCTCGCTACGACAACCTCGAGACATTTTCTTACGAATTCAGTGGGTTTTTGGGTTGATCATTCGGCACAGTCACTGTTATTTTCCGATATCATTCATATCAAGACTAGCATCTGCCGAGACAGTTATAGGGGATGATGACTTCTTTGTATCCGATGTAGTCGCGTAATTACAGTAATTAGGGACAAGGAGACGTTCTAAACATTGTATTTTTAATATCTCGCCGCGACAGCAGACCCTCGGTGGGAATAAAACGCCATCCACCGAGCTGTTGGCCAGTTTGAACAGCTTTCCCGTACTCCGAATCTTGCTTCTGAGCTCGAGAGTACTATACCACAGCGCCGGTAACTCGGCAGACGAGCATTCCAGTGTCCTTACTCGACTCCTCCCTCGATCCATTGTCTCGCTATAAGCCATGGGAGCTGACGATATAGAGACCCAGGGGGTGCTTCTACGACTCGCAACCGGGCTTGTGCATCTTGCCCAAGCCGTCTCTCAAGGGCAGTTCCGCAATCTTAAAAGTGTCATTTGCATCACAGAACAAAGGTTCGACGGATACGATCTGGATGCTATGTTCGCTGTCGCCGGGCAGATTTTGGGTACGATGGTTGGCAATTCCACGACAAGATGCCCGGGCGGAGATCGGGCTTCCGGTTGGAATCCCCAGCACGCTCGATAACTCCGGTGAGCTCGGATGATTGAGACGGACTCATGATCGGCTCCCCTGCGGGCAACTTCAACTCGTCTCGGGGTCTCTGGGTTTGAGGTCGCTTGAAAAAGAAACGAGTGGCATTTCCAACACCTGGAGAAGGCGAGGTATGGCTTCTTTAATTAGAACGTTTTCTGTATTTTCTCGTCTAGCTCCGCTCGACGCTCGGCAGTCTGGGCCTGGTTTAGGTGCAGGTTGACCATTTGCCACGAGCCCTTCTTTGGAAGCCAGACCTTAGAGGCGGGAAGGCCTAGGAATCAGTAAACGTAAGGTATCTAGGTGACCTAGGGATTCATAGAGAAGGGGAGGAGATGGGATGGAGCCACGTACCTTGGTCATCTCAAGCTTGAAACGGGGATAATCTCGGCGTGGAGCCTCACGACAAGCTGGTCTTCGGGCTTGCCCTTTCGCGCAGCTTTGGCAAAATGTATGGCGCTAGAGATACAGAAAGAGCATACGTTAGTGAACCTATTATGGACGAAGCAGGCTGGCAAACAGGACAGTGACTTACATTCTTGGGTCGCCAGCCACAGTTGCTAGGGGTACGTCGCTCCCCTTTGGCATATCGTTGGGCGTTCACTTTGTCTGGCCCGACATAGCCAATATGTTTCACCTTGGGGTTCAGGATGCCGCCATTAGCGATCTTGGTCCGCCACGAATTATAGGCATTATACAGCTAGATTCCGTTCTGGTAGGCCTGCAATATGATTCCCACCTCTCTGTTCGCGATTTCGTAAAACGTAGCGCCTGAATTCTTATCAGCACCCCCGCGCCTTGTCAGATGTTTGCGGGGGTCCCGTACCTGCTCACTAATCAACATCCATGCCTTCGGCTTGGTAGTCGAATAGGAGCTAGTTTCATGTTATCAGCCAGGGTGCTAATTCGAGGGGACATGATAGCTTGTGCAGGACAATTACCATCCTCGTGCACTTCTGGCTGAGCCCCTGTTTGAATCCCTTGAACTGTGTGACTTCGATTCAACTGAATAGTGTTTTCGTTAGGATCAGTAAGCAAGTGCCTGGTGGTGACGGAGCTCATATATCGCCGGCAACCTCGATGTAAGTCAGGACGTCTGTGATTCGTTTCTCTTGTCCACAGGGTCCTCGAACTTGATGTAGTAGAGGGCACGAACTCACCTAAGATACATGGGCCAAAGACAGCTACATACCACGTTTCAGAGGGGAAATGGGACCATGCATTGCCTTGTTGGCGATTTTCGAGGCAATCGCGATGGCTACCTTGTGCTCTCGGGGGTCTTTGACAACCTTGACAAGTTCTTTGCAACAATTACCCGAGCGAGCTTGTGATCTTTTCCTAAGCGGGTGTCAGTGGTATTGAGAAGGGACTGATCGGAGAACAATGACTCCGACGAAGCATTGGCTAGCAGCGCTTGAGCATTAGTGGAAGTGAAGCGGAGGCTGCTGAATGAAGTTTGGTTTTGTTGGAAGACCAACAGCCACGATTCCGCGGTCTTTTTCACAAGATAAAAGATTTTCAGTAGTTGGGATCAATTAATTCAGTGCTGTGAAGCAGGTGTAGTTCGTTGCTCCTTCCTGGGAAAAATCTTCTCTTGATTCCCACAGGATATATCCTTCCCAAGAGCTCCTGATCAAACGGTGTCCTGCAGCATCCCGATTTTCGTGGCTCACTCCACCCGTAAACCACCGTTTGATCGAACAGGAGGTAAAATGGATGCGGATAACGGGTTCTCAGGCTCGGTTGGATCGATATGATCGCAGCTGTTTAAGTTCGGTTCAATCATTTACATGTCTTAACACAGAACTTGCCCGGCCTACATCATGCCGTCCCATCTCGTGGTCTCAACAACTTGCTGACCAGCCCGCTAGTGACCTTAGTTTCACTTTTATTTGAAGATGAGACGGCGTGGACTGCTCGTGACCGACCCTTCATCTTTTCTGTCGCCCTACAACGACCCTACTATACCACCTCATTGGTTCTCGCCTACCTAACACGCTTTGAGTCGGTGCGGCTCGGCTGAGTCACAAACTGCAGTTGGTTGCTAGTTTCTAAATTCATACCGAAGAACAACGGAATGATTGGATATAGTGCGTAACGGAAGCTTGATACCTAAGGTAGTCATGCATGGGCAGAGGTATATATGCCGCATCGTACTGTCCTTCACGAAGTGTTTGGGCCGTTTACGTTCCCTGGGTCGATGGAGCAGGTGCGGGAGGCGACTGTGCTGGAGGCGCTGGCGAGGTTGAGGGGGGAGTTGGTTACGAGGGGTAAGGGTAAGCAGGGCGAGAGTCGTTGATGGCGGCTGGTTTGGGTTATCTAGGATGATTCAAGGTTGATGATGGCCGCAGTCTAAGATAGATCCAGAGCTGACACGGCACCGTTTCACCGCTTTCTGTTTCTGAACCATGAGTCACCAAACCTTTCCCAATTCCGAACTCGCGGCACCCCGCAACCACTGTCCGTCGTCTCAGAAGACCCCCAGGAACAACGGATTCAGCAAGCAGAACCCCACACTGCATCGCAGCATTTAACCCTTGACTGAGAGCGGCCAATATGAGTATCAACTTTTCCAAGGCGGAGGAGGAAGTGTTGCGGCACTGGCGAGAGATCGATGCGTTCCAGACCCAGCTTCGACTTACCCAAGACCAGCCACGATTCACCTTTTACGATCGTCCTCCTTTCGGTACGGAACACCTCCATACTGAAAGCATCTTGCATCTCCCTGTCGACGAGAAACCTTTGATGTATATAGACTCCCAGCTAACTCTCATTCTGTCATAGCGACAGGTACAATAACACCCCCAACCGACCCAATCATTCCTCGAATCTCACGTTAAAACCTCCCTCACAGGCCTGCCGCACTACGGCCACCTTCTGGCCTCAACGATCAAAGACATTATTCCGCGGTATTGGTCGATGAAAGACTACCACGTCAGCCGCCGCTTCGGCTGGGACACCCACTGACTTCCCATTGAGTACGAAATCGACAAAAAATTGGGTCTTTCTGCACGGGATGCGGCCAAGAGCATGGGAATCGAAAAGTACAATGCTGAATGCCGATCCATCGTGATGACTTATTCGGCTGAATGGAGGCACACAATCGAACGTTTGGGCAGGTGGATTGACTTCGACAACGACTACAAGGTAGGCAGTGGATCTCTTGAACCGGATCAGTTTGTGTGTTGACTCTTAAAAATCACAGTCAATGGACCTTAGGTTCATGGAGTCTTGCTGGTGAGTGTTCAAGCAGCTCTTCGACAATGGGGATGCCTACCGCGCCTACCAGATAATGCCGTACTCGACCGCTCTCTGCACACCGCTTAGCCATATGGAGTCGAAGCAGAACGAAAAGATGACCCAAGACCCAGCTATCCTGGTGTCATTCCCCGTGCTTGGTGTTGGGGGCAAGGAGGACACCTCTTTTGTCATCTATACAACCACCCCCTGGACCCGGCCCTCAAATCTCCTCATTGCTGTCCACCCTGACTTTGAGTATTTAGAGATCCTCGACGAGAAGACGTGTCACCGATATATCCTGCTGGAGAGTGGCTTGTCTATATTATATAAGGACCTGAAGAAAGCACGATATACGGTTATCTGCAAGATCACTGTGAAAGCTATGATCGGGTGGAAGTACAAGCCTTTGTTAACTACTTCTCCGACACCTTCTCGGATTGTTTCCAGGTCATTACAGCAACCTATATAGAAGCAGACGAGGGAACGGGACTAGTTCATCAAGCTCCCGCATTCGGACAGGAGGACTACGACGCCGCCGTTGCTGCTGGGTTTATTTCACCCAGCCGTCTGCCGCCGTGCCCTGTCGACGAAGCCGGCCGCTTCACCTCAGAAGTGCCAGACTACGCCGGGCAGCATGTGAAGACAGCCGATAAGGCCATCACTAAAGACTTACGGTCGACTAGTCGCCTGCTAGTCGAGAGCCAGGTCAGCCACGTCGACAAGTTCTGCTGGAGATCAGATACGCAGCTCATCCGGCGCGCTGTCTCGTCGTGGTTCATCCGGGTGACCGATTCGATCCCAGAGATGCTCGAGAACCTCGAGAAAACGACTTGGGTTTCCCAATTTGTCAAGGAGAGACGGTTTGCTAACTGGGTTTCTAACGCCCATGATTGGAACGTCTCTAGGAACCGGTACTGGGGAACCCCGATTCCGTTGTGGGTGAGCAACGATTACGAAGAGGTGGTGGGCGTGGGGAGCGTAGAGGAGCTGAAGCGGTTGAGTGGCTTCGAGGGGTCCCTGGATGATATCCACCGGGATAAGGTCGACGGAATCACAATTCCGTCAAAGAAAGGGAAAGGCGTCCTCCGCCGAGTTGACGAAATCTTCGACTGCTGGTTAGTTTGGCCTCTTAGACTATACTAACACGGTAGCTAATATAGAGCAGGTTCGAATCCGGGAGTATGCCATATGCTTCGATCCACTATCCCTTTGAGAAACTTGGAGCAGTTCTACATTGGCCTGTTTCCAGCCGACTTCATCGCCGAAGGCCTCGACCAGACTCGTGGATGGTTCTATACCCTGACGGTGCTCGGTAACAAACTGTTTAAGACGTTGCCGTTCAAAAATGTCATCGTTAACGGTATTGTGCTCGCCGAGGACGGCAAGAAGATGTCTAAGAGTCTTAAAAACTACCCTGACCCTGCCCTCATTTTAGACCAGTACGGCTCGGGTGCGTTGAGGTTGTATCTTATTAATAGTCCTGTTGTAAGGGCAGAGTCGATGCGCTTTAAGGAGTCAGGGGTTAAGGAGATCGTTGCTAGGGTCCTCCTGTCTCTCTGGAACAGCTACCGTTTCTTCCAGGAGCAAGTGCTCTTGTTCAAGTAGTCGACAGGACAAGACTTTATTGTCCAAACCTCGTTTAAGGGCAGCAGCGGCCTAGAAAACTTCATGGACCGGTGGATTCTGGCCGACTGCCAAAGCCTGCTCCGCTTCGTGGAGGAAGAGATGCGAGGTAAACGCAACCCCAACCCCTTTAACGCAGGGCTTTTCACGCGCTAACTCACTGGGCCCTCTATAGGTTACCGCCTTTATACCGTCGTGCCACGTCTGCTGCAGGTCATCGACAACCTGACTAACTGGTACATCCGCTTCAACCGCAAGCGGCTCCAGGGCACGGCCGGGCTCGGCTTCGACGACACCACCGCCGCCCTCAACACCCTCCTCCAAGTGCTCTTTACCTTGATCCGCGCCCTAGCGCCCTTCATCCCCTTCCTTACTGAGCATATCTATCAGCTCCTGCGCCTGCAACTGGCCCCCGCCACTGTGGACCTCCCCGACGCCCGCAGCGTGCACTTCTTGCCCTTCCCGACCGTACAGGAAGCGCTCTTCGACGCGGTCATCGAGCGGCGGGTCGCCGCCATGCAGCGGGTTATCCAGTTGGGGCGGGCGGCACGCGAGCGGCGCAACATCTCGCTCAAGACCCCGTTGCTTTCGCTCGTGGTGATCGCCGACGCACAGTCCTTGGCCGACGTCGACTCGCTCGCGGCGTACATCCGGGAGGAGCTCAACGTACGCGACGTCGTGCTGACGGAGGACGAGGCGCGGTATGGGATCCGTTTTGAGGCGAGGGTCCACTGGCCGTCTCTAGGGAAGAAACTGAAGAAAGATGTTCAACTGGTCAGGAGGGCGCTGCCGACGCTGAGCCGGAGCCAATCCCGCAAAAGTACACTATTCTGGGGGGAATACTCAGTCTTAGCACTTTGGATGCCAGATTATTGCCTGGTGGACATTCGCCCCAAAAATACACCTGGGTTGGCAAACTGTATTGCACAGAGCACTACTGTGTGACATCAGGTTTTGAATGAGTTGTGGAGCGCCGTATAATTGCCTCCTCCGAGGTCAAGAGACTAAAATAGTGAGTCACTGCATCTCAACTTTGCGCGATAATACACACTTTTACGTGGTAGACGGCCATGTCAATGCTTTTAGCACATCTCTCCAGCTGTTGGATCAAACGGAGGTTTACGGGTGGAGTGAACCGCGAAAACATCGGGATGCCGCAGGTCACCGTTTGATCAGGAGTTCTTGGATTTTTTTTTTCCCCAGGAAGGAGCAACGAACTACACCTGCTTCAGCACTGAATTAATTGATCCCACTATTAAAAATCTTTTATCTTGTGAAGAACCGTGGAATCGTGGCTGTTGGTCTTCCAACACCAGCATTTGACAGATTAGTTGTAACCGAAATCACCGCGTAATTACCGAGCATTCCTTGGGCAGAAGCGTCTTCCATGCTGAACAGATTCAAAGAGACCTCTTCATGGAAGACTTGACATTTTCAGCCATGCAACCTTGAAGAACGAAAAGAATGGTACTTCGTATTTGTTATAGTCAGATTGAACGGGCGCTATGTTTTTTAGATTCACCTAAGAGTGTGAGATATCGCAAGGTTACAGTCGCCCGAGCTACCCTTTATTACAGTACCATTGCCCATTGAATAGGCCTATTTCCCAACGGCGACGCAGGTTTCAGATTGTGCTGTAGCAGGTTAGACCCGGTACAACTTCATCCTCATGCTGCTCTAAAATTGAAACAATGACCCAAACCATCAGACGCCTTTTTGGTAAAAACTGAATGAGAAATCATGATTTACGCATACGATTCACCACATGTACTAGGATTCAGTTTGAAGCGATTGCCTGTATATACTTGGTGAAATGCCCAGCTGTGACAGTTGCATCTTCTTAGCCCTTAGCCAGAAGCTGTTGGGCTGCAGTTGAGTGTGGCCAAGTCCCTGAGCCCCTGAGCCCCTGAATGGTCTAGGCTGCTCTGGGCTTTCTCAATTCCGTCTTGACTCCTACCCGACTCCTAACCCGTCAGTACCCACTAATCCACAAACTGCGAAACCCAGTTGCCCGACCTTCAAAACGAAAATTTTCGGGTTAGGCTCAGGCTGCCTCTTCTCATATTGGCTGGGTGGCGGTGAGCAACAATCTCATTCAACAACACACTTTTACCCTCTCCACGTTTCACCTCCCTTTTTCAGCAACACCCAAGACGCCCACCTTCCTAGATTAAGCACATTACCTGGCACTTCCGGAACTTCGCGTAACCATGGACGCCAGCGCGGAACCCCAACAACGCGATGCGGTCGCCGAAGGGCGCCGCATCTACCTGGGCAACTTGCTTTACTCGGTGAAGCCGGGAGACGTCGAGGACATGCTGCGTCAGGCAGGGTTCGGTGACTCGCTCGACAAGCTGCACATCTCGATCGACCCCATCAGCGGCCGGAATCCCGGCTACTGCTTCGCCGAGTTCGTCACGCGCGACGAGGCCGAACGCGCGCTAGAAACCCTCCCCGGCAGCTCTATTTTCCAGCGCCCCGTCAAAGTTGGGCCCTGCCATCCCAAGTCGTCTTCCGGCGCCTCTTCTCAGTCGCGCTGGGGGGGCAGCGCGACCCGGGGCGGTGAGAGCGGCGGCTACAACCCGACCTTCCAGAGGTGGGGGGACTGGAGGGGGAGCGACGCCAGACCCGCGCGGCAGCAGCAGCAGCGCGAGGGAGGCCAAAAAGAGCAGGGCCCGCACGGCGCCATCCGTCATCTGGAAAGCCGGAGTCAGCGGTTTGCCGACAAAGCGCAGCTCTACATTGGCGGCCTGGGAAAGATGATCAACCAAGAACAGCACGATGCCGAGCTGCAGGAGATCCTGGCTGGCTTTGAATAGTATGTTGCTCCTGGAATTTTTTTTCGGCGATGGGTGCTCACAATAATACTCTCCAGCGTCGCAATCAGCAAGCGCATCACACCGCGCGCTGAGACCCGGGCAACTCCGGGTAACCACCACTATTGCTTCGTTGATTTCAGCTCCGCCGAGGAGGCCGAACGGGCGATTAAGGAGCTGAATGGCAAGCCGCTCGAAGGAGGCGGCAGCCTGCGCGTCTCGCTGCCGAGAAGCAAAGGCCCGGCCTTCGAGCAAGACGGGACGACTAACCACGGCTGGCGGAACGGGGGCGCCTCGAGTCGCCAATCAGCGCCGTTGGTGGCGTCGGGCAACAGCGCGCAGGAAAGCGTCGGGCAGGAAAGCCGGGAGGGGCAAGGCCAGGAGCGGCCGGCGCGGCGGGAGCCAACAGAGAAGCAGAGGGCCATCATGACGTCCAACAACTGGCGGTCACGGGCTGCTGCGGTCTAGGGTAGTGGAAGCACCCATGGCATCTCTACACTACACTACCTTAACCTTGACTAGCAGACAACCTTGGCTCGCAAAAGCGCCTCTCGCCACTTCCAACCTGGCCACAGCCACAGACCCGATGGCGCCGCCCATCGTCTTGAATTGGTCGCCCCGTTTCCCCCCCTGAAACCATGGGAGTCGGCCTCCCCAAATTCAGAAACGGTGGATGCAGCGTGAGATATCTTCGGGCTGAGCGTGCAGTGTTTAGCCTCTTCCGCTTCACGCGCGCGCGCGAGAAATGATTCTCGAACGGCAGCCAATAACATCTGTCCCTTTTCGCAAACCGCCCCGATTGTTGAGCACCGTCGCTGCTGAAAAAAGTGGGAAGGCTACAGATACAGAGACTTAAGGCTTCTGGCTGAGGTGATTCCGGGATTGAAATGCCAAGCTGGAAGTACAGAATGCAACGGACGAAAGCAAAGTTTTTGACTATGCCGTGATAAGATCACACTAAAATAAAATAAAAAAATGGGCAGTTAGGCGGTAAGCTACTTGAGGGATTCCACTCTATGGCGCACGCACCTCACCATACATATGTAGTCCGTACTTCACACAAACCTCGTTGTGGAGCTCAAATGGGGTTATCAGCCCAAGCGAGGCTGGACTGTTCTCAACATGGCCGCATAAAGGGCCTCAAATGAGATCATCGGTAAACACTTACACGACGTGATCATGCGTTCAGGTTCGTTTGCATGTCGCGTACGCCACCCAGAATAGACCGCCGCGGGCAACAGCCACTAGCGGCCAGGATCACAGCGGCGTCGGGCATTGCTCCGTGACGCGAGCCATCTCGTGTGACCCCTCCTTTCCCTGGGCACGTTTAAAAGGCACGAAGGCGGCTTCCACAATTTTTGAAAGCTGACCTGATCTTTATCTGATTAAAACGCCTGAAGCCCCTCTCTTCGATATCTATCAAAACAAAGCCTTTCGGGTTCAAAGGCTATCACTGCTATCATGTAGGCGGCAATTTTTCTGATAATCTCTGCTTCTATCTACTTGGCTATTACCTGTGCTGTCTTCCTTTAGCTTTCTATCCTGATGCATCCTTCTATTTTGGCCCGTGGTTTTCATCAGATAGCAGCATTCACATGCAGGAAATGCCTAGATGGGAAGCTCAATTCAAGTGTTGCTCATACCCATATATGCCTTGTGCACTAGGTACTGCTGCCTTTATCCAAAGGCTGCATCCTGCTGGCTACATTACCTCTTGACAGCATGGACCTCTTTTCTGCACACCCCATGACGACCTGATACCGACATGCCGTGACAATGTCGCCATGTCGAGGCATTGGAGTTATATGGTACAGTTCCCGCTCTCAACAACGCCCTCTTCTTTCCTTGACCTGCGATACAAGAGAGCAAACAACCCATGATCAAACCTCCCTTATTAGCCACGATATGAGCAGCTCGAAGCTGCGCTGTGGTTCTGGCAGCAGAGGCTTCTGTTTGCCGGACCCCAAACCAAAACCGAGGAATTCCAGAGCCAATCGACAGCCGTGACGGGCTGCGCCAGCACCAACATAAAAAAAACGACACCGCCGTTCCATAAGAGAGAACAAAGGAAAATGAGATGAATGAAGGGCAAGTGTTTCTTTCTTCCTTGACCCCAACGCCCACCCATAATTCCGGTCATCGTCGGGCCGTCCCTCATTACATCGCATACATTCCCGAACCTGAACCATGACCTTTCCCCGCGCCGATCCGAGAGACAAGGAGAAGTTGTGTTAGAGAATGAGTGCTGAAGCGTGGCCGAAAGCCAGAACCCTTCTGCCTGGGTCCATCAGATATTAAATAATCGCACAAACGCCTGCATGAAGCCATACTCGCCGACCTTTTTCTTCCTTATGCAACCCCCACCCAACCCTTTACTGCAGACACAGAAGTCTTCTTTATTTATTTCTTTTTACCTTTGGCTTCTGGCAGCTCATTCAACCACTTTCTCGGCCACCATGGAACCCGGTGCCCGGGCTAGGCACGGCTGACAAGGGCACGGAACCGGGCGTGGTGACGCTGCCGCCGGCGGCGCCACCAGCCGAGCCAGGAGTAGGAGGGGGCCCACCAGCTGCGCCGCCGCCGCCGCTACCGCCCATCCCCAGCCCGAGCCCGACGCACGCCCGCTCAGCGGCGTGGGCGAGGTAGCCCCGGATGATGGGGCAATCGCAGTCGGCGTGGCGGAGGAGCTCGTTCTTGAGGGCAAACACCTCCTCGCGCAACTGGCTTGCGCGCGCCAGCAGTGTCTGGTGGAGGGCACTCGCCTCCCTCTCGTCGGCCTCGAGCTGCGCCGACGCCGCCTGCGTCTTGGCCCGGTACCGCGATGCTGCCGCTCGGTTACGCGCCCGGATCGTCGGCTTTTTGCGTTGGCTTCCGGCAACGCCATTACCGTTGTTCGTACCCCTTGTCGTTGTCGTCGTTGGCTGCTGCTGTTGCTGCTGTTGCTGGGCGGCCAGGTGGTTTGCTGTTGGGTTGGCTGGCGTTACTGTTGTTGTTGTTGGTGTTGTTGTTGTGGTTGATAGGATGGTCCCGGTGGGGCTGCAAGGGGATGGGCTTGGATGATGGTAATAATGGTGAGTGTTGGCTTGTGGGTTGGGGCTCATTGGGGACGTGGTGGAGGAGGTTGTGGTTGTACTGCTGACGCGCCGGATGAGGTTCCGCCTTGGGCTTCTCCCTCCTTTGGGACTAACCAAGCCATCGTCGTGGGGGCTTTGAGGGGTGTTGGTCGTGTCACTGCCGGCGCCGCTAAAGTGATACTTGTCTGCGGCGTCAAAGGATAAGGTGATGGCGCTGTTGGGAGCCGACGTTGTGTGGCTTGCGGAGGAAATGGAACTCCGTGCAAGCAGGGCATGATGGGGGGTGTATCTCGGAAACTCTGCCGAGTCGAGGTTTTGCGTCTGGATGGAGGGTCGCGTCCGCTTCCTGCTACGTGGGGTGTCGTCCGCCTCGGTATCACGCCAACCCCTCCGCTTCTTCCCGTCCTCGGCACCATAGTCGGTCGTCAGCTGGAGCTGGTATTCGCGCTGATGGCCGAGCTCGTCTGACTGCCACTCGGCTGAGAACAGTCCCGAGGCGGGCTCCGACTCGAGCGGTGTTGGTGGGACGGAGCCGCCATTGTTCAGTACAAGAGCAGTCCCGCCCACTGTGGCCTGCCCGTTGGCGCCAGAGACCACAGCACCCGGATCCCAAGGCACCGATTCCGTCTGTGACCAGTCCCCGAAGCTGCCGTCGTCAAAGGCCGAATGCTGGCACCAATCAGCCGTCAAACGCGGGACGTAATGCTGCAGGGCCGGAATGGTCGCCTCAACCGTGCTCGAGGTGCCCGCGGGTGTCTGCAGCTGCTTGGGCCACCCTGCCGGCATCGAGGCCTGTTGGTATTGCCCCATGGACTCGCGGGGACTGTCACCATCGAGACCCCAGCCGACGAGCGGCATCGAGTTCTCGGACGAGAGGTGGTGCAAGTGCCCGACCGAGCCAAAGCTGTCAGGTTCCATCCCCCTGTTCGGATACGTCGTCGGGTGCATCATGGGATGGTGCTCCATCTTGGGTGTGTTCTCGCCTGCTGCGGGAGTCGAAGACCACCGCCCAGGCCCGTCCTCGATTTTGTCTGCACGTGGTCTGAGGACCGTCAGATGTCTGGTTGGGGAGGAGACGGGCAGCATGTATGGTGGGGACGAGATATCTAATGCCACGAGCTGGCGGTGGTCAACGCTGCCGTCGGGGTGAATGGGGGCTCGGCCTCACAGCGCCTCCAGGACGGTGTGGAGGAACAGAACAAGGGCATGGGAGCACGAGGAGCTTTCACTCCGGGCAGCGGGATTCCATTCCACCTCGCAGACAGACGGCTCATCGGGCAGTGATCACTCAGAAAGTCAGGGGGAAAAGCTATGATAATACGCCGCTTGGGATAGGCTGGGTACTATGTGTGCCAATTATGTATGGGCGGGCGCCGAGGTGGAGGGCACCCGATTTACCTCTTGGCTAGGTTCTGTAGCGACGAGGGCTGCCTGCCTGCTCTGCACACGCTGCAGGTGGACCATAACAGTGGTTCTTGCATGGCAGCGGCGAAAAAGTAGTTGGCTCAGCCTGCGGTAGTCCTTGTTTGTTCCTGCAGCCGGTCATCCTAGACAGCACTAAAACGGTTCACATTTTTCAGGGGGTGGCCGAGACCAATCTTGACAGTTCGTTGCAGGGAAAGAAAGAAATAAAAAGTCGTGCTTGACACTTGCAGGTTGCGATTGATGCTGCGTATCCGGTAGTCTGATGAAGTGGAAGGCGGGATCGCAACCGAACAGTGGGCCCACAGCAGGATCTTCCATGGCAGCAAATCGATTGGCTGTTTGAGATCGGAATGGCCTGATTGGCCGTCGTATGGAGCCATTTGCGTGCTCGCAAATCTTGCCCCACACCGCCGGGTCCAAACGGTTGCGGAGATTCGGTGTCCCACTTTCGATTCGCGATTTGTGTAGTGTAGCGTGCATCTGCCACACACTGCACCACGCCCGATTCTGCAAGCCATCTCGTTTTTCTCACGACCCTCTTGCTCGAGTAAAGCAACTACGCCCACAGCCTTTCCCTCTTACATAATACAGCCCGCATAACTACACAGTGCTCAACCAATCCAATCCGAAACCGTCGATTGTGTCGGCAGTCGCCATCGACGAACCCCACCACGCATTTTCCATCGGCAATGGGGGGGTCGCTCACGAGATTGCGCTGATCCGGATATCGCCGCAACAACTCGTCGACAAAGTCTCAGGCCAAACCCGTTCGGCTGCTCTTGGCTCTCACTTCGCTCTCAAAGCTTGACGTCACGCGAAAGCAGGCTGGGCCGGACGGGGGAAAGTGGAGAGGGAGAGAGAGGTATACGAAGTAATACACTAGGTGGATTGAAAAAAACACAGGCACCGGTTGTGTGTTACAAAACACAAGCGGCGCAGGTTGATCGTGTCTTAGTTCTCAGCTCGTCTTGTTTGCTTGTTTCGGCCAGTCGAGCACGCCACGGAGCCAGTAGCGATCGTCCATCTGATCGGACGTGCTTTAGTTTCCATTAGTATTCCCCATTCCAAGATAGGCTAGATGGGCTGGCCTAGATCCCTTTTCGTTGAGTTCAGCGCCCACGCATTCGGCTGCGGCGATCAATTGGTTGTTACCTCGACACCACTATAGTCGACTCTCACCGGGTCTCACGGCATCGCTGCCATGCAGCATGCACCTATCCAACTTCGGGCAGTGGCGCAGGACCTCGATGGACGCAAGCAGGGTACTCTTGCATAGGAAGCGGCCTATCGCAATTGTCGAGTGTCCACTCGAGATCCGGCTGCAGACGAGCGTTAGCTCAGCTGCCCACGCTTCCTGCCCGAGACGGCTACGTTAACCGTACACTAATGTATGTCGTCCCCTGCACCGCACTGGAGACACCAACGCTGGCCTTGTGCATCGATACTTACTTTAATAGCGTTCGCATGTTGGCAATCGCACCATTGGCACCAATAACAAGCCGCTCCAGAGGAGATTGGGGGACTTTCATTTGTATTTTGTTGGTTGGTGCCCGCCTGTTCTCTCGCAAGCTGCAAAGCGCCATCCCCCACCAACGCTTAGCAGCCACCGATGGGCCCCGCGGGTGGCCGGAAGCGCGGGTACGCCGGTACCA
>MU857694.1:14258-46859 GCA_033296725.1 Corynascus novoguineensis | reverse complement strand
GCTCTCCCGAGCGCCGCAATCCCGCGCTTAGACTACGACCACGGAATTGTGCAACCCTTCTCATGCGATTCCCTCGCCAACTCAATGATCCTCAGCCCGTCTCGTGCCGTTTCTGGCTTAACAAGCACCTCTTCCCTACCAAGAATCGCAGCCGAGACATTTTCATAATAACCCCTGTACCAACCCCGGAGACTGGGATACTTGCCAATGTACTTCTGACTCTGCTCGTCAAACTGCTGAACCTTGGGGTCGAACTCGGTCGTGGTTGTCAGCGTGCCCCAGATGCGTTCGTCCTCGACGCCAAACTCTGCGCTCGTTGCCGGTTGACCCGGGGCGGCAATGGCTTGGCTTTCTTGCGGGCAAGTTCCAAACTGCGTCGGCATTAGCATCACCGGGCCACCGGAAAACTAAAAGAGATAGCAACTGTGGAGATGCGGGGGGTGTTTGCCTTGAGATAAGTTCCCTTGTTGCCACGGAAAAAAAAGCGCAGCTGGTCCCTCATGTTTGTGATGATGGCCGTCTTGACCGTCACGAGCAGGTTCTTCTGCTCACCCGAATACTCTGGAACCAACACGCCCAACGTCAGCCATTCCTTTCCTGATCGGGGCATCGAAAGCGTGGCCTTGTCTCAGATGGCACCCGGGCCGCCAAGAGGCGCCACCACGAGCACCGAAGCAGCCCGAAAGTGAGCGCGAATCTGACATACGTAGAATAATGGTGTGAGTGTCGTCAACTTCGCTGTCGACACCGCGGTTGGATCGAAAGAAACCTGTTACTGAGGACGGGCGCCCAAACAGGTACAGTGCCTGATCCAGAGTATGGGTACCTGGGTAGCAGGCAGATCAGTCTCGACTCGAGTCCTCCCTCTCCCTCCTTCTCCGCTCTCTCTCCACCCTCCAAGCCCCCCCGGTAGGCGGCCCTTACCTAGCGCGAATGTCATGCCCTGGCCGGGTCTGTACTCCTTGTTTGTCCACCCAGAGATCCAGCCAGGGTCAGGGTAATCGAAGTGGATCTCCGCCTCCAGGATATCACCGAGAGCGCCCTGAGTCGTAAGGTGGTAGAGCGTGCGGAAGTCGCTGTCAAACCTGCGGTCTGCAAGGTACACGACTCTCAGCATACATGTACATACCAGACAAGAGGCGAGACAAGTGTCGGTTTGGTTCGGTCCACTAACTGTGAAACACGGTCAAGATCTTGCCCTTCTCCTTGGCCAGTGCGATCAGCCTGTCCGCCTCGGTGCTGGTGTTGACAAAAGGTTTCTCAACAACCACTGCGGTTTCAATCGACAAATTGGTCAGCTCGTTGAGTGTTCAGCAACCAAAACATAACATTCCCCATTTCAAACAGATGGATTTGCCACCCACCATGCTTCCCCGCAACCAGAGCCTTCTCAACATACTCCTCGTGCGCCGTGCTCGTGCACACAATCACCAGATCGATCAGTTCATCGGCGTAAAATTCTTCCGCCGTACGGTAGTGCTTCGCCTGCGGGAAGTCGATAGTGCAATGCCCCCAGCGGGGTGTCTGTGACGGGTCGCTGGGAGGCGCCGCCCGCTGCAGGAAGGCGTAGACCTCGAGCTCCGGATTGGGCAGGATGAAGGGCAGGTGAAAGCACTTGGTCGAAAAGCCGTAGCCCACGATGCCAACTTTGATGGGCGCCATGCTGTTGAAATACGTATCTGTGGGCTCTGTATTGGTCTCGAAAAGCTGAGAGGGTGACTAAGAGGGTGACCGAGAGAGTGAGGGAGCTTAGAGGGGCTGGCGTTTGTTAATCACTTATGCCTCGAGGCGGTGGTAGTCCTGTTCAGCCATTGCGGAGTCCCGAGTCGCCGCTTCTCAGAGATCTCCCATTTAGCCGGGTTGGACCTATTGGCTGTACAGTCATGCCATCCCAGAAAGAGTAGGCGCTGAATCCTAAAGAAGAGAAGAGAGCGATCGCACTGGAGGAACAATTAGTAATTGAAGTGTGCAAACTAGAAGTGATAGTCAATCCATTGGCGTCACCCTCAGATATATCTCTGATTTCATCCTCATTCTCGCGCACCGAGCCCTCCGGAAGTCTTTCGATGCGACCCATATTAGCCGCAGATAATGGAAATAGGAGCTTCAGCGTATTGTGCCCGCGATCTAGACTCCTTCTGGCGTTGCTGTCCATCGCCATCTCAGTCATCACGTTCCTCTGTCTCATCACCCAAAACTAAGCGCCCCAATCCCACCACTCACCCTTTGGAAAAAAACAATATTACTCGCCGGTTGTGCCAATGAGTCGTCATTTCTACTCTCTCAATACCGCTGTGGATCACTCCCTCCACGGCGGCCCCCAATCATAGCGCGTCGACAGCGGTATCTGGTTTGTATTTCTAGAGTAAATAAATAAATAATTAAGCCCAGACCAGCTTTCTGCAGTCTTGCAGCTCCTCGACTCGTCTACCTCTCGGAACCCCAAGTATACAAGTAACAGACCCGCTCCTCAGCCACGGCTCCCGAAGGCGGCCTCGAAACTCCTCTCTTCGCCCTCGGATCTACCTTTAGGACGGTCGAGAGCTAGCCAGTCCTTCAAGTCCACCAAGCGACAACAACAGACAGCTATCCCACTCGGGCCTTCGACCACTGTGTTCACGCCATGCTCCCTCCACCGCCCAGTACCGGGGCCTCGTCAACGGCAGGGACGAGATCGAAGGCCGACGCCGATGGATGACCAGCATCGTCCGCATCGGCCGGATTGAACAGTGCTGTGGGCAGGTACATGTCTGCGGAACGCAGAATCAGCTGATGATGGCGCTCATCAGAAAGCCCGGCCCAGCAAGGAGGTTGAGCAGCAAGCACTGATTGGATGTGGTGTGGGTTGGATATAAGAATCAATTTCCCACGAGTAAGACGACGATGGCGGCTTTTCTTGTGAAATGAAAGATGAAGAGCAAGAATGTTGGCCACCGCCGCCATCACCACCACCAATGGTTAACACGGTCTGTAGCGTCCGCGACACAAAATGCAGGCGGTGCGGACAAAGGGCCCACGACCCTGAACAGGGTCTTGCCCAGCTTTCACTCTCTGCCCGGCGGGGGGACCGGGGGGGGCGCGCCGATAAGAGCGACGATGTTGGGCCTCATGATGCCGCCACTGACACCGCACGATCCGCGCAGGAGGGACACAGACAGCACGCTGATCGCGTAGCCTAAACCGCGTGCGTCTTCTAGTTCTCTACAAATCTGTGTGAACAGTTATGCAGCTTGATGCCAGAGAGGCTTCAGATCAGCTGTCTATCAGGGATGAAATACATAGCCTGATGCAATGTCCCAAGCCACCATGCCGCTGTGCCGCTTGGATAAGTAGTGCTGGTGTGTCACCAAAGGCAACAGACACTGTAATCTAAGGACCTACCATTTAAGGGCCTCATTAAACAAGTAGATAAGGTCATAGCCTGAAGAATCACGATGTATCAGACGAGGTTTACGAGCAACCATATGCCAAAGACGCGCATTACGCGCAACGACAGGGGATGCAGGCAACCTTCCAAGTCCGTTTCTCTGGTTGATATAACCACACATTATTACCGCTGCACCCCAGCCTCGGGCCTACACGTCGTGTTTAGTACCTGCCACGCCAAACCCCACGGGAATCGTGTTGTGCAATATTTCCGCTTAGCCAACATTACCGGGGCTGGAAGGCGTTGCCGTCAGGAGATATTGTGACCGGCGATACCGCAACGCTTTAAACCTGATATTGGCCCTTGGTCTCGATCTTGAACAGGTAACTATATGAGGATTGGGAATCAGCGTTTTATAGTGAGAATAATGTATTGTGTAACACTTCGGGCGAATTATTAGGTGCAAATGCGGGAACGGATGGAAAAAATTGTTACGCCAATAGAGGTTGACTGACCGTCAATCAACTGGGCAGTTTATACCTCCACTGAAACTAGAGGTAACCAACTATGATCAATGGCAGACGAAGCTCAAACGAAGCTCAGCCCGTTACATAGGAGAAACATTACGCAACGGTTCGTTAGTTTAGCGAAGAATAAAGCGTTAGAACAGCAGGTTGAATGGATGCGGGAAACGGAATTGAGGTTACGCAGACTATTGCTGCAAAATATGGCCAAATGCTCTGGCTTCAATTGATTATTTCCTGCTTAATTGAAAATCTTAAGCTGGGCCCTTTCTACGGGGAGCTCTGATGGGAGCTAGAACCCCTCGTTGTAGATCCAAGTTACGGCTGCATTCGCGGCCCGCGTGCTCCTGGTTCTGACATAACTAAAGCATTATCCATCAAGAGAACCGATTTGTGTTTATAAGGTCATCTCCCACAATGAGGTAGGAGCTGTTCGATATATTTCTCAAAGGACAGCGTCCGTTGATTCCTGACATGTGCAATAATAATGCCCTATGCATGGTAAAAACTGGCGATCTGTACGGGTAACACTCCCAAAGAAGTCAACAGCTGTGCCCAAAACCAACCCGCCTATTCGCAACTTGACCTGTCAATGTACACTAACAAGTCCAAGCCACAATCAGAAGAGGTTGTGAAGGCACAGGTGTTGGATCAAACAATGGTCTAAACGTGCGGTGACTCGTGGAAAATTAAAGACAAGATGCTGCAAGCCACCTCAACATGAGGAAAACATTGGCCTAGGCATGTGAGCTCACAAAACGGGACATTGCAAGCCCCCGCAATCTCAGGTGCTCTTGGGAAGGATATATTCTGTGGGAACCAACAGAGGATTTTTCCTAGGAAGGAGCAACGAACAAAGCACCTGCTTCAGGGCGCTGAATTAATTGATCTATTACTGAAAAAAATCTTTTATTTTGTAAAAAACCGTGGAATCATGGCTGTTGGTCTTCCAACAACAGGACTCGCAGCTCTGCACTTCGCTCTTACGCAACACGACATGTGGTTGTTTTATTCCAACCCACTCTTCTAAACCTTGCTCATTCTGTAAGGTGGGTCAATTAAAAGAGTGATTCTTCTGAATCTTTTTTGCACGTCAGATTTGACACTGGTCGCCCGCCCCTATAAAAGAGTCCCCGCCCACTCTGCAATGGTAGCTTGTCTCTCATGTCTCCCATTCCCTCGTTAGGGGAGGCCTCACCAACCACGATGTCGTCCAATCAGCTCCTGCGAACGCAATTGGACGCCACTGGTCGCCGCGGGGCAACGGGGCAGCAGCAGCTTTCGTGCCGTTCTGCAATTGCGGCCCAAGGTCAACTGTAACTTATCATGCCATCATACTGCCTTATCCACATCGCCCGGATCAAGACATTCCTTCCTCGGGGTTACGATGCTTCGACAACTGCGATCGCGGCTCCGAAAGAGTTTGCACCGACACGGCAATGCAAGGAACCATGAAGGTTGCAAGGACAATGAGCAAGGCGGCTACGACGTGCCGGCCGTTACCGCCTCTCCAGCGTCTTCAGAACGCAAAGATGCCACGCAAATCACTACTGCCAGCATAGAAATCTCCCACCCTGCAGCACTGTCCGAGTCGGCGTCTCCAGAAGAATTTTATGCCGCTATCTCTACGTCCACTCGCCCACTTCCAACCCCTCCAGCTAACAACTTCACCGACATACGGAACCCCGCCGGCGCGAATGACGCTCCTACCAGTTTACCTGCACAACTCTGGGATCGTGCCTACTATGACCTTAAACAAGAAGAGACGGAATTAGTGGTTGCATACGAGAAGATATTGTCTCGACAGCTACAAGGTGGGCCCGGCCTAGCCGTGCCCGAATCCCAGCTAAATATCATCGCCCAAAACAACCCAGACGCGAGGCGCCGCCAGATGATCCAACTGATCTATGCCGGTTTAGACAGAATTGAGAGGGAGACCAAGCTGAAAGAGAATCTTGGCGTGGCCGTGGATGTCGTTCAGTCGGCAAAGAATATCATAACTTCGGCAATCCACGCCATACCCCAAGCCGCGCTCCCTTGGACTGGCATTTGTGTCGCCTTAGAGGTTCGTCTCAACTAGAGAGCGATGATTCGTATGCTAACCTGTATAGATGCTTGCCAATCCTATATCCGCGACTGAAGCCAACTCCAAAGGGATCGACTACGTTGTCCAAAGGATGGAGTGGTACTGGAGCCTGTCGAGTAGCCTTCTCAGGGATCTCCCAGACCATGCCGGCACACTCGCCGAAGTGAGAGGCCAGTTGGAAGAAAAAATTCTTGATCTCTACAAAGCACTCCTCGTCTATCAGATCAAGAGTGTCTGTTCTTATTATCACAATCGCGGTCTCGTCTTTCTTAGGGATATCATCAGGCTTGACGATTGGGATGCTGACCTCGAGGCTATCCGAGACATCGAGCAGTGTTTCCGACACGATGCCCAGGCATACACTGCTCAGCAAGCGACATCTCATCTCGAGCAGCTCGTGCACCACGCACAAAAACAGGAGACGCAGCAAATGTCGGAGAAATACCAACAATGCCTGAAGCAGCTACGCGTTACCGATCCTCGTGACGACAAGAGGCGCATCGAGCTAACTAAAGGCGGCTTGCTAGCGGACTCTTGTCGCTGGGTACTCGACAACGCTGATTTCCGACAATGGCACGACGACAGACAGAGCCGGCTGCTCTGGATCAAGGGCGATCCCGGCAAGGGCAAGACCATGCTGCTATGCGGTATCATCGACGAGTTGAAGTCCACGTCTGACTCCAGCCTCCTCTCATTCTTCTTCTGCCAGGCCACCGACGCGAGCCTCAACAATGCTACGGCTGTTGTGCGCGGTCTGATCTATCTTCTCATAGACCAGCGACCATCGCTTATCTCGCACGTACAGAAGAAGTACGATGCTACAGGGAATCCACTCTTCAGGGACAGCAATGCATGGGTGGCCTTGTCAGAGATCTTTATCGACATTCTAAAGGACCCGAGCCTACCCCCTACCCACCTGATCATCGACGCACTCGACGAGTGTATGGAAGATTTGGGCCTGTTACTTGGTCTTGTTGTCCAGACATCGTCAGTATGCTCGGCTATCAAGTGGATCGTATCCAGTCGCAACTGGCCAATCATCGAAAAGCATCTTAACAACGCGACGCATAAAGCTAGGCTCTCCCTTGAGCTAAATGAAGAGTCCGTCTCCGCAGCTATCAGCACATATATTCGGTTCAAGGTGGAATGGTTGGCGAAGCGACATGAATACAACAATCACATACAGGCTGCTATCCAGCGCTACTTATCTGAAAATGCGCAGGGTACCTTCCTCTGGGTGGCTTTGGTCTGCCACGAACTTGCCAACATCTCTGGATGGGAAGTTGAGGAATCGTTGAGAACGTTCCCTCCTGGACTCGATGAACTCTACAGGCGGATGATAAACCAGATCTACAACTCGAGACATGCCAAGCTTCTCCAACAGATACTAGCTATTGTCTCGGTTGTATACCGACCTGTCACATTAGACGAACTGCCTTCCCTTGTGGATACCCCCTATCGCGCATCAGGCGATGACAGAGCTCTCGCAGAAATCGTAGGGCTTTGCGGCTCCTTCCTGACGCTACGCGAGCGTACGGTATCTTTTATCCATCAGTCCGCCAAGGACTTCTTGCTCAAACAGGCACGGGATGAGATCTTCCCTTCTGGGATGGAAGACGTACACCATACTATCTTCTCTCGATCTCTTCGAATCATGCAGAAAACATTGCGACGCGACATCTATAACCTTGGTGCTCCTGGATTCTCAATCGACAACGTCATGCCACCCAATCCAGACCCACTAGCCCTGGTTCGGTATCCTTGCGTATACTGGGTCAATCATCTCCGTGCTTGTAACCCGAAGAAGAACACGAACAAAGACCTTCAGAACGGCGGAACGATTGACACCTTTCTACGCGAAAAATTTCTCAACTGGTTCGAGGCTCTTAGCCTTCTGAGATGCATGTCGGAAGGGATAGCTTCGCTGTTGGAGCTTGAGAGACTCCTTGAGGTTAGCTTTCGGTCGTGCGATATATGAGCTACACTAACGTTCTATAACTAGGCGGGGGACAAGACATCACTCTTCATCAATCAAGTCCGAGATATATGTCGATTTAGCCTCTACCACAAGCAGACAGTCGAGCGCAGCCCTCTTCAAGTATACGCTTCGGCACTTATATTCAGCCCTGCCCGTAGTATAACAAGGAAGCAGTTCGAAAGTGAGTACCTTAAATGGATACTTCAAAAACCGATTATGACGGACAATTGGAGTGCATGCCTACAAACTCTCGAGGGCCATGGCGACTGTGTCAGCTCACTAGCCTGGTCACACGATGCGACTCGGCTCGCGTCGGGGTCGGCCGACAAGACAGTCAAGATTTGGGATCCAGCGACCGGCCAGTGTGTATCGACGCTTGAAGGCCATAGTGGCTTGGTCACATCTGTGTCCTGGTCGCATGATGCGACTCGGCTCGCGTCGGGGTCAGACGACATGACAGTCAAGATCTGGGATCCAGCGACCACCCAGTGTATATCGACGCTCGAGCTTTGTCACTTCATCAATAATCCTCGATTCCATGAAGCCAACTCTGACCTTCTACATACCGAGTATGGCATATTCAACTTACGACATGTCGCAAATCCGGCCTTAAGCCCTGCTGCTGCTGATCGTTCAACGCCAAAAACTGTTGGTTATGGGTTGAGCAGCAACGGTACCTGGATCACCTATCAAGGAGAGCGCTTGCTGTGGCTGCCGCCCGAATATCGGCCGTCAACTTCCGCAATATCTGGAACTGCCTTATCAATTGGCTGTTATTCAGGCCGCGTCTTGATCTTCCGTTTTTCAGATAACGTCAAGATTTCGACTCTGTAGTAGGGTGTTCACTACACTTCTAGGAACTCGCTGCAAAAAATTGAGATAATTACCATACCTACGAACAGATGGGCGATAGGGCACACTGGTCGACAGAGCTAGCAGTCCAGCTAGTGGTAGCTCAGGTCAAAGAGGCGTGGAGACAGAAAGCTACCGCTTCGTTCCTACAGCTGGACATTGCTGGAGCCTTCGCCCCGCCAACTATACGCGACGACTAGCCACCCTTCGGGAAATAGGCTTTACACAATGGATGGTCCTAGGGTGAGAAACTGGACGTCTAAAGCCACGAAGGGGCACTAAACGAGTAAGGTCTACAGAGCCCGCTTACTAGGAGTCTGGTGAGACCGGAAGCTCCAATTCGTAACCTCGAAACGGAGACATGGATACCACCTCTAGACCTATACTTCAACAAACGACTTGCCGAATTCGAGGCCAGACTCCAAGAAGAAACCCTGCTCAAGGGCAAAACTTCGAAGAGACATGAGAAACTTAACAAACATAGTGCTCACTATTGATCCAAATTCCAACTGGGGCCACAGGCATCAGAAACTTTCTCTATCAACAGAAAGTTTGAGGGGTCCCAACGCCCATTGCGAAATGGAGCGGGGCGAGAGATGGCTGAAAACCTCGTGATATGTGTCTAGCCCCACCACTGAGTCGAAGATGGAAGAGGACAGAAGTTCGAACACGACGGGACTTTTATTCTGTTTTACAGGACACTAGTATCTCATTCGCATGGCTAAGGAAGAGGATTCTAGGCTGGCTGATGGACTCGGGAACGCTACCAATGTACAACCTGGTTAGGAAGCTAGAACTGGACATGGTGATCTGATACTCTGATACCCTCATCCTCAGGGCCGTGAGGTTTTCTCTTTTTTGTACTCGTAGGCACACTTATCCTTTTTTGATCGTCGGTATGGGTTTTTCATCCAGCCTACGAAGACGTGGTTTCCTGTACGGTAAATGGTTGAAGGTCCGGCACGCTCCTAGGGCATAGCAGTGTAAGAATAATAATAATAGTAGTTAATCACCATGCATTTGTTCCCTAATGAGCTGCTGACTAACTGCCTGTGCGCAGCGACTTTCTGCCTACCTAGTCTGTACGGTCGCCCAACGCTCTCGTGGGTGTTGTTTGAAAATACCTGCGAGTGGGTTCTCAGCCTACGACCTTCATCTTGGTTGCTGTGACTGCTGTGTAAATGAGTGTAAGTTATGGAACTAAGTAAATATCTGAATTCAGGGGAAAAGGAAATAGCGGAGCAAACATCAGGACAGTAACTTATAGGAAGGTCCGATGTCCAAGGACCACAGCATCAAGAATGCTCCTGGATCGTGCGCTGAGAGATTCAGCAACTTCGGTTTGCGCCAATATTCAGGACCAGGATCAGGTCTCAAATTTGATCATGTTGAAAGAAGAAAAGTTCGGTACCATGCCGTCGAACAATCCATCTCACATCATATTCCGCGCTGTTTATGTTGCGTGCTTGTGCAGGTGTTTATGGCAGTAAGAGAGCTGTTTGCCAGAGATGGCAACGTTGGAGTTTGGCAAGATGGCGGCTGCGGTGAAGCAACAAAAAATTGGGGAAGACCTGCAAGGAAATGGCTCGACGTCGCCTTGATTTGACAGTGCTGTGGCTAAATTTAGCCCGTCCGAATTTAGGCATCCGCCAAAGAAAGAAGAACCTAGAACCTGGTTTAAGGCCCATCTCAATCCCCACCAAAGCACCGTACCACGATCAGACGGACAGAAACGCACGTTGCCCTCACCGGCGGAATGCGACGACTTTTTCATCGGTTTTCGAAAGCCGCCACTGATGTGGCAGCAGCAACAGCGGAGCCCGACTTGCAAGGACAATCGGTTACGACAGCTTCGTCCTCGACCAAGAGTTTCCCCTCAGGCATCAAACCACTCCACTACCCAGAACACGCTACCGTCGAGTGCGTGCATCGCCAAGTCTAACATAGCGTAATAAAAGCTAATACCATTCCTAGCATCGTTTTCATTCACGGCTTGACCGGCGATCGCGAGGCGACTTGGACCGCCCGCGGCGCGTCTGAACCATGGCCCAAGGTGCTTCTCCCGTCTGAACTCCCCACCGCGCGCATTCTTACGTTTGGATATGATGCACGTGTGGTCGACTGGCGAGGGGTGGTGTCACAGAGTCGAATAGGAAATCATGCATGGAATTTGCTTACAGCGCTTGCAACGTTTCGAGAGAAGGACGAAACGGTAGGGTCATGAGCACCGCCTGTGGCCTTAAGTCTGGATCTAAGTTATACTGACAACGATAGAATGAACGCCCGATAATCTTTATATGTCATAGCCTAGGAGGGCTTGTTTGCGAGGATGTATGTATGTTTCTCTTTCTCTCTCTCCCCCAAGCGCGCTAATACTCGTGGTAGGCATTGTTAACGTCGAGACAACGGCCCGAAAGTCACCTCCAAAACATCCTGCAATCAACCCGGGCAATCGCCTTCCTTGGAACGCCACATCACGGCGTGGGTCTAGCTAGATGGGCTGAGCTCCTATCGCGCCATATCGGCCTCGTCAAGCAGACAAACACCGAGATTGTGGCGATCCTCCGACGGGAGTCCGAAGTGCTCGCGCGTATCCAGGACGGGTTCCATACGATGGTTATGGCGAGGAGCAATGAGGGTCAAGGCCGGATCGACATCACTTGCTTCTTTGAGGAGCTACCGTTGCCAGGGGTGGGCCAGGTAGGCGTGCCAGCATGGCTCAACTGTGTCTGGTTTGACTAACGAGTGGCATAGGTGGTGCCGCAGCACTCGGCAACCCTCCCAGGATACATCCCGATCGGCATCCACAGCAACCATATGGACATGGCCCGATTCGTGTCTGCAGATGACGCTGGGTTCACAGCTGTTTGTGGAGAGCTGCGCCGATGGACGAAGCAGATGGGCGCGGCCGAAAGACGCCACGACAATGGACCCGCCCCAAAATCTGTCCCGAAATCTGCCCCGAATCCCAAGGACAGACAGAATGAACGTACGGGGTCTAACGCGCATGGTAGGTAGAGTCATCGCGCCGCTCATCGCTGAGACTAAACCGAGACAGTTCTCGTGCCGCAGACCAGCAATTCGGACACTACGGTGAATCAAGCCCGGCCGCGTCGCCCAGCCACGCGGGCAGACTTCGAGATCGCCGTCATCTGTGCTCTCCCTATTGAAGCTGACGCCGTTGATGCCCTCTTTGACCATCACTGGGACGATGAGGGCCCTGCGTACGATAAAGCCGCGGGCGATCCTAACGCCTACTCCGTCGGCGCCGTCGGCCGCCACAACGTCGTTCTCGCACATATGCCGGGTATGGGAAAGGCGAACGCCGCGTTGGTTGCCGCCAACTGCCGGGCGAGTTTCCCCAACATTAAGCTCGCCGTTGTGGTAGGCATCTGCGGCGCTGTTCCTTTGGGGCCTGATGGAGATGAAATCATACTCGGCGACGTCATTATCAGCGATGGCGTCGTTCAATACGATTTCGGGCGGCGGCTACCCGAACGCTTTGTGCGCAAGGACACGCTTTTGGATGCCCTGGGAAGGCCCAATGCCGAAGTACGCGCTTTGCTCGCGAAGCTTAAGGGCCTTCGCAGCCGAAAAATGCTGCGCGATTCGATAGCAGGGTACATGGAGGCCCTGAAAGCCGAGCCAGAGCTCGCCGCCGATTACCCCGGCATCGAGCAGGACAGGCTCTTCGAGCCGACATATCGTCATATAGGCGACGGGAAGTCGTGTGAGGAATGCGGTTGCAACGGAAAGGTGGTGCCCCGTAGGCGACTCGGGCAGGGCAGCCCGCAGCCTGTCGTTCACTTTGGCTTGATCGCGTCGGGCGACGCCGTGATGAAGTCGGGAGAGGACCGCGACACCATCGCACTACAGGAGGGAATCATGGCTTTCGAGATGGAGAGCGCTGGTGTATGGGACAGTTTCCCTTGTGTGGTGATCAAGGGCGCTTGCGATTACGCGGATAGCCACAAAACCAAGGCGTGGCAGCGTTATGCGGCGGCGACAGCGGCGGCATGCATGAAGGCTTTCCTGGGCTATTGGGTGCCTTTTTTGCAGCCAGGTGTGTAATGTCTACTGGGCTTGTTTGAGAAACCTACTGAATGCTTACCTGAATGATTAGCCTATGTTTAAGAGCGACCTGCTGGACCCTGGTGTAGGTGAAATCTGTCCTGATCATGCTTTTGACTCTTCAGCTTTCAACTTGACCTCACACGGTTATAGTTCTGGTTCCTTATCCGAGAAACGACGACTTCGTCGGCCGGACAGCCATACTACGTAAATTACAACAAATACCACTCCAGTCCGCCTCGCAGGCAAGAATCGCCCTGTACGGCCTCGCTGGCATTGGGTTAGTGGATATGGCTCCGTACTATGTCTTTCAGCTGACGCTGTTTAGAAAATCGCAGATCGCCCTGGAATTCACATACTGGCTACAGGAAACGTACCCGGAAATCTCGGTCTTCTGGGTCCACGCAAGCAATGCTGAGCGGTTTCGCCAAGCGTGTGCTTCGATTGCACAAGAGTGCCAGGTTTCCGGTTACGACGATCCGCAAACCGACGTGCTACCATTGGTGAAGGAGTGGCTAGCTCGAAAGCATAGAGGCAGGTGGCTCATGGTGATCGACAATGCCGATGACATGGAGGCCTTCTTCGGACAGCAGACGGGACCTACGGATGGCAGGTTCTCTGGTCACGAGGGCAACCTCGGTCGTTTCATCCCCGAATGCTCCCGCGGTGCCATTCTTGTCACAACTAGGAACCTACAGACAGGCTCTAGATTGACCAAGGGGAAACGGCTCATTGAGGTTGGGATGATGGACGAAGACGAGACGACCAAGCTGCTTCGTATACGCCTCGACACAGTCGACGCAGCTTCCGATGAGTTCTCGGCTCTTTCATCTCGACTAGAGAACCTACAACTTGCCCTTGTCCAGGCGGCAGCCTTCATACAAGAGAACGGGCTAGTAGTTGACGAATACCTTGCGCTTTTAGATAAGAGTCACCAGCACCTTGTCGAGTTGCTTAGCGAAGAGTTTGAGACAGAGGGAAGAGAATCGGAGACGCCTCGCGCCGTGGCCGAGACGTGGATTCTCTCATTTGAGCAGATCCAGCGGCAGAACACATTCGCAGGCGAGCTTCTCTCTCTCATGAGCCTCTTCGGTCGGCAAGCTATCCCGCTAGAATTTCTCTCCCCCTATAGCCAACGCCAAGGCCAAGGGCAACGGGGGGAGATAGAGCTCACAAAGGCGCTTGGGGTTCTCAAGGCGTTTTGCTTCATTGTCGAGGACAAGGCACATGGACTCGACATGCATCGCCTTGTACAATTAGTGTCCCAAAAATGGCTAAGCAGGAAGGGCATGATTTGCCAGTTCGCGCAGCAGGCTCTTTTGGTGGTGTCGGAGGCTTACCCGCCCGGCGATTATGAGACCTGGGCAATATGTAACGCCTACCTTCCCCACGCAAATGCTGTGCTGAAGTTCAACGGTACAGTAACGAACGAAGAGGGCCTGGCAAGGGCAAAACTTCTGGACTCCATTGGTGGATTGTTTGACTACCAAGGTCAATGGAACGATGCGGAGAAATTCTACAAACATGCCGCAGACGCACGGAGTATTATACTTGGGGAAGAGCATCACCACACGCTGATTAGTAAGGCTAACCTGGCTTCGACGTACTTGAGGCAAGGCCGGTGGAAGGAGGCCGAGGTCTTGAATAGGCAGGTGATGGAGACAAGGAAAAGAGCGTTAGGAGAGGAACATCCTGATACGCTTGTGGCCATGGACAACCTGGCCAAGATATACTCGAAGCAAGGTCGATGGGAGGAGGCCGAGGTCCTGCATATGCAAGCAATGGAGACAAGGAAAAGGGTACCAGGAGAGGGACATCCTGGTATGCTTATGGTCACCGCCAACCTGGCGTTGACGTACTCGAGTCAAAGCCAAAAAAGGAAGGCCGAGGTTCTGAATTTGCAAGGGATAGAGCCCTGGAAAAGGGTGCTAGGAAACGAAAATTCTAATATGCTAGTCAGTATGGCCAACCTGGCCTTGACTTACATGAGGCAAGTCGATGGAACGAGGCCGAGATTCTGATTCTGCAGGTGATGGAGACAAGTAAAAGGGTATTAGGAGAGGAGCATCCTAATACGCTAACCAGTATGTCCAACCTAGCGTCGACGTACACGAAGCAAGGCCGATGGAAGGAGGCCGAGGTTCTGTATTTGCAAGTGATGGAGACAAGGAAAAGGGTACTAGGAGAAGAACATCCTGATACGCTTATGGCCATGGCCAACCTGGCCATGACGTACTCGAGGCAAGGCCGCTGGAAGGAGACCGAGGTCCTGGAGGTGCAAGTGTTGGAAAGCAGAAAAAGGGTGCTAGGAGAGGAACATCCTGATACGCTTATGGTCATGGGCAACCTAGCCAAGACGTACACGAGGCAAGACCGTTGGAAGGAGGCCGAGATTCTACAATTGCAAGCGATTGAGAGGAGAAAATGGTTGCTTGGAGAGGAACATCCTGATACGCTAACCAGTATAGGCAACCTGGCGTTGACGTATTGGAAGCAAGGTCGATGGAAGGAGGCCGAGATCTTGAATGTGCAGGTGATGGAAAAGAGCAAAAGTGTGCTAGGAGAAGAGCATCCGAACACGCTAACCAGTATGGCAAACCTTGCCCATAACTGGAACAGCCAGGGTCGGCTCAAAGACGCTCTACACTTGTTGCAAACCTGCTTCCATCATCAGCAGCAAGGGTTAGGTCAAGATCATCCAGATACTATCTGTACCTCCGATGTTCTGACTGAGTGGCAGAAGAATCAGAGCAACAAAGATGCTGAGGAGACATTTGAGATGGGGTAGCATTGGAGGCTAAGTAACTGTATCTCTTGCATCATATTATCTAAAGGAATTCTGCGATAGTAACTATCATATATAGTTTGGCGTATAGTACCGTAAATATCTATCTTGTTTCGTATTTTCCACTATCATATACGTGTATGTGTGTTCTCTTGCACTTATTGGCAAACCGAATAGCCACAGGATCAACTCCATGACTGTGCCCGACTTGACGAGAGCTACGAAGCTACTTCCCGGTGCTGACGGACGCACTGTTTGGCTGAGAGCTCCCGTCGACCCCCTTTCGGCTGATCTCTCGCTAGAAGCGTTCAATTTGGTAATTGGTGGCAGTGATTGATCGAAGAGGTCTGCTGGTACGTGTGGGCACGCTCGGAGTGAGCGGATGGATGCATACCACGTCTATACCGAAGCCAAGTCAGAGGAAAAGGAGGAAGGCGATTTTGCTAGTGACTTTAAGCAAGAACAGCTGGTAGTATTGATGGACCAGGTAGTTATGAGTTCTTACTATATGTCGCACCTATCATATCTCACAAAACTTGCGGTACCTAGCTAACTAATTATGATTGATTAATCTTGATAGGACACGAGTTCATCATCACCACGCTTTGTACCACCGGAACCCAGCTCTTCAGCTAGTGTTCCAATATTTGTGAGAAGCTCTAGTTTGCTTGTCAAGTGACACAGAGCAACCGTGCTTCAGATTGCACGATTACTGCCTCAAGCAGAGACGGGATCACATCCGGTCCAGTGGACATCCTCCAGTCTCTATCACTCAAAAGCCAGCTCCCACCGGCACATCAACGCCAACGCTCTCCCGATTCAGCTTCACTTGTATCTTTTGTCCGAAAGGATATCCCCGTATGTACATGATTACCTAGATATCTATCTCAGTTCAAGCCTTTGAACGCTATACTAATGCTCAGATGTCAGAAAAAGAAAGAAAAGGGAAAGAAAAAATTACATGAAGAGAGAAAGAAGAGAGGCCCAAAATAAGGAGAAAAGGGAAGAGCAGCCCAGAGCCATTACTCCTCCCTCTCCCATATCGTCAGCGCCCAGTTGCCGCCGCACGTCTCGGCCGTGTCGTCCCGGCCCGGGCACTGTTTGCTGCACTGCCAGTCGGGTGCTCGCCGGCCGGCCAGCACGTCCGGGCTCGCCGTGCCGCAGAAGCATTGGACCGACACTTGCGTGCCGAAATAGCGCGGTCGCCGCCCGTCCGACGAGCAAAATTCAGCGCACCTCGCGTTGGTCATGTTGGACGCTGAATAAAAGTCGTCCGACAGCAGGCGTACGCTCGAGTCGTAGTAGCAGCCCAGGTGCTTCCAGCCCGACACAAGGACCGTCGGCGGCGTCGGCGGCGGTGTTCCTGTCTGGCTTGGATTAGGGTTGGGGGCTGATGATGACGGCGATGTGGAGGAGGTGCTGTTGCCTCCTGTTTCGTTTGTCGTTGACCCCTCCTGGGTCGATTCGTTGACGAAAGAAGGCACTCTATCCTCCAGCTCAGCAATCCGACGGCCAAGTATGGAACCCGTCGCTATTAGACCGGCGGTAACGAGGAACAAAACACAAGAGAGCACTATGGTCGAGAGGGTGAAGTTGAACGGCTTTCGCCGAGAATATGGTGGTGTGCCACCAAGGGATTCGGACTCGAGCTTGCTTGAATCACTTGCGTCTCGCGAACACAGAGCCGTCCTACTGCTCCCAAGCTCGGTAGTCTCGACAGTCCCTGGCTTGTGCCATTGACGTGATTCGAAAAACTGGCGCTGTCCGTCCGGATGGCCGCTCCAGATCATCAGCGAACCGCCATTGTTGCGCTCACGGTTGGGAATTGGGAGGTTCGTTCCCTAAGATAGCAAATTCTTCGCATTAGTCCAGGCGTGACAACACGCACCTCAGAACGGAAGCTCTTACATCGTCTAACATGATGCCTAAAAACTGACCAAAGAACCCGAGTTTCCTAGGGAAGAGCGAGGCCAAATGCGACGGCCAGGCACATGTTTAAGTGACATTGTCTGGCGGCGTACATCAGGCACCCGTCAGCATGTGGTATCCGGACTGATCTAGAATATTCAGCCAGCCCAGAATCTTGGCTCCAATCGTGCGGGATGGCCGTTCCTTGGAGCTGGATCCAGCCGAGCGGCACAGCGCGGCGCGTGCAACCCCAAGCTCCCCCCTTGTCGAACAATCTAGTACCTAGAATAGGTAATATCTGACCTAACGCCCCTGTCACCCTCGGAAACTGAGAAGGCGCAGCCGCAAGCGCTGTCGACTAGTCCAGGCAAACCATTTTCGTTTTGCGAGCCAAAGCCCTTCTTGAAAAGGTGGAACTGCCGCTGACAGCAACAGGGGTGTAACTGTCAGCATGTCAGTCCTAGATACAGCAGTAGTATCCCAAGTTAACCGCTAACATAATTACTAGAACAGACTCTGTAAGGCATACATGCGACGATGAAGGGCAACTCAAGATTTGACAGCCCAAACCGAGACCGTTGGCGCCGGCTACCTCAGAGACTGACACCACGGAGAGCGCATGGCCAAGCAGACCCATGGTTACCCAAAGAACATGAGCAACGCCCTTAGTATTGATTGAATTAAATGCTGTTACACAATCGACACAGCCATTCTGCCTCTATTTTGATTTCCCAGCCACTGCCCGCACGAGTCAAGCAAAGTACACTGGAGGAGGAAGAAAATAAAGGAAGAAAGGAGAAAAAGCCCCCTTAAGGTGGTGAAGGTGATAATTAAAAACATTGAGGAATCAATAATGATAGCAAAGACTCCCAACCCAGCACCTAATTACTACACTCTTGGGGGTTCAGTCGATCTTGGCTGCCCGGTTTCTCCGGCCCCGCGGTATTCTGTCCCCTCCTCGTTTCCAACCGCACCCCCATCACGATCCACCCCCAGCCGCCATTGTCCCTCCCCATCGTCCACCAAGAGAACCCCGTAATAGTACCTGCCCCCCATCTCCGTCACTGCCGCCTCCCTCTTCTTCCCATTCAGCATCGACACCCCCTCCAGCTCGCTCAGCAACCTCTCGCTCCGCGAGACGTACCACGCCAGCCCGGCCACGCAGCGCGGGTCGACGGGCATAGGCGGGTAGCGCACCCAGAAGGAGGCGGCCAGGACGGTGAGCATGAGGCCGAGAAGGCAGCAGGCGAGGACAGCGCAGGCGGTTGCGGCGGCATCCGTCTGGGCGAGGTGGAAGGGGACGTTGGAGAGAACGACCGGGAGGAACTCGGAAAGGGCGGCGGCGAGAGATACAGCAATGAGGATCAAAGGCTGCTGTTGCTGCGAACGGGGGCGGCGGCAGCAGCTAGGGCGCGCGGCCTGGTACAGCGCCGAGAAGGGGTTGGTCGGTGGGGTTAGGAGGATCGACGAGGACGCTGGTTGCGTCCGGCGGGAGAGGAGGTAGAAGGGTGCCATAGCGCTGACGCCTGAGAGGTTTGTGAGAATTGCGCGATGTGGTTAGGGAGGAGGGAGTCCATGAGTGGGTAGGTTGTTGGAAAAAGGAAGAAACAGGAGGTAGTACTTACTGAGAAAGAAAGATTGCCAGCAAAGTGCAATGATGACGCCAATGATGGCCGACACGAAGCGGACACCGACGGTGTTGGAGTTGAGAAAGAGCCACAACTTGCCGTTGTCGCGAATCTCGCCGCGGTAGTAGGCGTGGTAGTAGGCGATGAATATGAGCACGCCCAGCTGAAACAGGGCAAAAGCGATCCGCCACGGGTAGCGCAGCGTCACGAACGGCAGCGGCCGGCTCTGAGTGTCCCATTTCGCCACGGCAGCCGGATCCTCGTCAAGGTCCGACTCGCTACCACTAGCACCGCGCCCTTGAGCATGACGACGAAGACTCCCAGCCTCTTCGTCCAGCAACACGATCCCGTACTCCTCCCTTCCCCTCTCCCCCGTGAAATAGCCCAACCCGTACCGCTTATGCTTGACTGCCCTCTTCATCGCCGCTTCCCCGGATTGCGTCATCCTCACCTCCTTGTTCCGCACCAGCGAGGCCATCCCCGCGATGCTCCAGGGGTTCGCCCACAGACCCGTGGCCCGCATTCCCAGAAGTACGCCAACGGCCACCAGAAGGATCGCCACCGCAGCCAGCAGCGCGGCTAGCGCGCGGGCGGGAGTCGGGCTGACTCCGAGCGCGGGCCCGCACCCGGGGCTTGCCGTGTTGGCCCAGCACTCACCGTGCAGCTTGAGCCCAACGGCCTCGGCGGCGAGCGGCGCGGCCAGCGACGCACACCCGACCGCCGCGGTGCTCAGTGCCGGAACCAGCGCATTGCGCCCGTGGTGCGCCAGCGCCACGAACGGGGCGACCAGCCCCGGCAAGCCCGTGTGCGGAAGGAGGAGCGTCTCTTCGCCGGTGCCGCCGCCACCTGTAGAGGGGGGCGAGGAGGTGGATGCGGAGGCGAGCGTCTGGAAGGGCTGGTATAGCTTTGCGTTATGGTCGATGACGCGCACGAGAATGGCCAGGGCCACGCCCAGCAGCGGCGGGAGGAAGGTCCCGACGAAGATGTCGGCTTCGGTCCAACGGTAAATGCGGGTCGAGGTGACGACGGTCGGTCGCGGCGGTCGCTCGGTGGCCGTGTTCGGGGAGGTAGGCATCGAGGTTGAGGTGAAGGTGCGGGTGGTGCGGGGGCGCGTAGATATGAACGTGCTCGGGGACGGCGTCGAGGTAAGTGTCCGGAGGATGCCGGACAAGGTGGTGAGGCGGGTGGTTGGCGGGAAAGTCGTGGTGAAGGTGCTGAGGGAGCCGCTAACTGTCGATGCAAAGCTGAGTGTGATGGGTTCTGTGCCAGTAGGGGTGGTCACGATGACCGTGGTAATCAATGTGCCTCCCATGGTCGTTGTGAAGCTGGTTACGGGGGGCGTGATAGTCCTCGTGATGGGAGTCCCGTCGATAGTTTCCACGGTCGTTGTTGGGGCCGGCGTCATAGTGATGACGGTTGGAGTACCTCCTACTTGAGTGGTGATGGTGTAGGAAACCGGCCTGACAACAACGCCGTTGGGAGTCGTCACCACCAGTTGGGTTACTGGCGTACCTCCTACGATATCGACAGCAGTAAGAGTGAGCGGTTCGCTGGCATCGGTGGGAGTGGTGACCATGATCTCAGTGACGAGTGACCCTCCAGCATCTCTTACGACTGTGTAGGAAACGGGTTGGAATGGCGGCCCTGTTGGGGTAGTGACAATGACTCGGGTTACCGGGGTGCCTCCGACGTTGTTGACCAAAGTTTCCGTGAGAGCTTGGCCCGCCATGACCGTGGTAGCCACACCTCCCTCCACCGCAACAATAGTCTGCGGAGGCGGCGTCTCGACTATGGTGCGTTGGACGCCATCCACAACCCTGACGACGGTCACCGGGTTTGGATTGTCGACAACTGTCACCAGGGTCCCACCAACAGTGGTGACCACTTGGGCCGGAACTTCAGGGGTAGGGGTAATGACAACCACATTCGTCACCACAGAATCTTCCACCCAAGTGACCCCTGTGCTGACTTTGCCTGCGACAACCTCGGTCTTCACTTGATTCGACGCAGCAACTACAACGACAACAGGCCCTTGGCTCTGCACAATGTTGACCGTCGTCCCGTCAATAACCTCGACGCCCGTCACTTTCACAGGGTCTCCGGGTTGGGTCACCGGCATTTGGTCAGGTTGATCAATTGTGCGGTAGTAGGTAATGGTGACCTCGCCCACGCTAGGTATGACGACGCCGGTGATAGTGCTCGTCCCCGTCACCGTCCCGACCGTGGTTCGTGTTGACGTACCCAAGACGGCAGACGTCATGCTCGAGGTCACTGTGAAGACGCTGGTCTGGGTGAGTGTCCCTGTCGACGTCGGCGAGTTGGCCTGTGTGCCATTGGCGGTAAAGGAGGAGTAATATGTCGTTTGACTGGTATCGGTCACGGTGGACACAAATGTCATCGGCGACGTCGATTTGCTCGTCGTCGTGATCGTCTCAACGCTGGTAAAGACCGACGTGTACGTGACTGTTGATACTGGGACGGTAATGTTGCTGGTGAACTTGGATACCGACGTCGACACGGGAACCACTTGCGCACCACTCAGAAGGCTGGAGGTACTGGTAACGGCACTATGAGAAGTACTAGGCTTAAGTATGCTGGTGCTAGAAAGCGACGGTGTGATTGACGAAGACTCATTGGCAACATCCTCATTGTCAAGCTCAATCGTGCCCCTGCTTCGTGATGATGGGATTGATGTCGCGGTCACCCCTGATGTCGTCGATGGCAACGTCGACAAAGGTGCAGTGGAGACCTGGGCAGAAGAGGGCGTTGTTGTCTTTTTTGTCGTTTTTGTTGTTCTTGTCCCAGATTCTGTTTGGGCATCGCTCTGGGCCACAATGCCCGCGTCGGAGACTGAACTGGGATTACGGCTGCTCCCCGTTGACTGAGAGGCAGTGGTAGCGGGCTGAGTCGTGGACAGAGTCGTGGACGGAGTTTTGGATGAAGTTGTTGACGGAGTTGTGGACGGAGTTGTGGACGTAGTTGTGGACAGGGTTGTGGGCAGAGTCGTAGACAAAGTTGTGGACCGAGTCGTGGACAGAGTCGAGGACAGAGTCGAGGACGGAGTCGGGGTATGAGCTGTGCTCAACTCATCCGTAGACGCCGACGTGCTTGACGAGTCGGCTCGCGCGAACCGATCTGGCTGGGTCGCGTTTGGATGGATACCCAGAATACGTGCGCTGCTGTCCGAGTCTGGCATCAGTTTCTCGGCGACGACAACAACCAACACCATGGACACAAGCACGAGTGCTATGACGGTGCCGATGAACGGCCATCGTAGTGCCTTCGGCTTGTAATTTGGCCTGCTTCGCGGCCTCTCCCCTGGCCATCGCTGCCCCGGTGACGCACTCTCCACCGACCCTTCATGGTGTTCTTCCAGAGGATGGAGAGTGTACTCGAAAGCGTATCGATCTTCTCGCGGTATTACCAGGGGCTGTTGCATTTCCTCTTCGGCTGCGTCGTGTGAGACACAGGAAAGTTCTCTTGAACCTGACTCAGTTAAGATATTCAAAATACCGTAGTGGGCGATGGACCGGTGAGAACGAAAGTCGCAACCAGCGGCTCACTTCGGTCGTGAGATTCAATATAGACGTTGTCTCGTGGTTATTAATCCACGTAAAATCTCGTCCTATTGGGAATGCAGAAGGACGTGTCAACCCTGGGCACGACACGCTCATATTGGGCGTATGAGGTCTGCCTGACGGTATTGATGAGTCGTCCAGGACCCGAACGGGGTGCAGTGCGGCTGAAGCCGCCTTCACCATTCACCTTCCGTCGTGTACTCCGATACCTTCTTGGCTGGGACAATCATTGGCGATGGGCGGTGGCTGCAACAGGGCTTGGCCTGTTAGTCACGACAGGGTACCCATCATTACGGATCTCCGTTCGAGTTGTCTCGTCAGGATTGGCGATGGCGGACGCAATTAGCCATGGAGGGTAGTACAACGCCGTACCGGAACCCAGTCGATGATCGGGAAGCTCCCGTTGATGCAGCATTCAGGAATGACGGACATGGTCGCCGACAACGTTTTTTCGAGTCTCTTAGAATAGCGCCACGCGTCCCGAAGTTGTAGGATGCTGCTATTTTGTAGACTGTCTTAGAGGGTTAGTCCGCAAACACATTTCAACTTAGGGGTGGCAAGAAGCCGCGAGCTAAGGAGCACCGGACTCCACGATGACGACTTGTGTCACTTCGGCCTCATCTGGATCCGGGCCACTCTCGACCTATTTGCTGCACCAATGGACGGATGACTTGGCATTCGGCAATCGACAGCTACGTGCGCCGTCTTTTCCCCCACCAACAGATGCTACCAAGACACCAAAGCTTGTTGGGTACCAAACACCGGACGCGCGGGGACCAGAAGCATTATTCGTGAATAAAAGCGCAGACGAAACGCCCCAAGGATGGTATTGTTGCTTGTTGTTCCGCGTCCGAACCACCCATGCCCATGTACATGTTCCTCTATGCCCGATTCCCCCATGTCAAGATCGAAATCGCTTTCTGGATTCCCACCGCATGGCGGGCAGGGCCATGCAAGGCCAGCTTCCGAAAAACCGAAGCCATGTTATCATCTCGTCACCACCGACTACCCCGACCGCAAGGCGCTTAGAACACGAGGGCAGCACCCTTGGTCTTCTTGTCACCACTGTTCCACATGTCAGAATCCGTCCGTCGAAACGCTGTGTCATGCATGTAGGTGAAAAGGGACCGCCGTGCCGAGTTGATGCAGTTGAACATGTCGAAGGTTCGAAGCCGTAACCAGGGCAATCCCTAAATACTCGCTTCCCTTGCCCTGGCCCAAAACCAGGGGCCTGCGACAGAATGGATCATCCAAGAGCCACCACGTCCTGTAGGACGCCGATGTCGTGTCGTACCCCGGATCCCCAGAACTGTCCGTCGCGATTTTCCGTATGCGTCCCAGCAACTGCCAAACACACACGCAATTGATCTTGTCTGTTGCTCTGCCATCCAGTATTGTGAAAGTTGATGCGAACACTCTATCGTTGGATGGTCGGGAGTTGAATGCACCATGGTTCGGCAGTGCTCGGAATCGAAAGATTGCGATTTCGGGAATTTCGGCGGCCCCTTTCAAAGCATAGAAACACGAGGTATTCGGGGAAAAACTTACCCAAGCTCGAAGTGCTTGCAGCGCTTGAGCGGGAGCTGCTTCTTGGTCTTGCATGACGAGCATTCCTGTTCACAACTGAGCTTAGCAATCCCAGGCCCCGCATCCCTTCTGTCGCATAGGCGCCATCTTACCAGCCGGAGAACGACCTTCTTGGTGGTCTTCGCCTTCTTGTGGAAGACGGGCTTGGTCTGACCACCGTAACCGGACTGCTTGCGGTCGTAACGGCGTTTACCCTGCGCGAACGCGGAGGCCTTGCCGGCCTTGTACTGAGTGACCTTGTGCAGGGTGTGCTTGTTGCACTTGCTGCCCTTGCAGAAGGTCTTCCGGGTCTTGGGAATGTTCACCATTTTGGCGGCTGGATCCGGTCGTGATGTGGTGAGGGTGGTGGTCGTGGTGGTGTCGTCGGTCGATCGGTCCCTCTCTTCGTGGGTTTTCGCGAATTTGCAAATTTCGACCAGGGCTACCTGCGTGTGTGGGCGCACGGCCGAAAGATGACCCGTGCCGTGACCGGGTGAGGTCCGGACCCCGCCAAGTCGGCCCTCCCCGTCGCCCCCACTTCCTGCCGCCTTCCGCCATTCCCTCTTGGCCCAATTTTCTGTGTTCGAATAAGAAAACGCTTCGCAAGTCCAACGAGAACCAGAACAGTTGTTGGCTTGCAAAACACGGCGATTAAAATGCGGAAGCGTGTCTCCTTGAGGTTTGAAGACCAGGATTTTCGTCGAAGGAGCAGTCATTGTTCGAACAACACAATATGCACAGCGTCATTGGATGCTCTATAATGAACCGCATCCCGTATAGGTACTTCGTAGTGGCTTGAGAACCGTTTCCCCCCTTGGAACCGTTTCCATCAGACTTGTCAAAAGAGCCTGTGTTGACAAGTGAACAACAACTACTGAAGCGAACTGGTAAACTCGCAAACAATTCACTAAACATGACGCGGGCGTGCTTGCCTCGAATTGTCCTCGTTTCCTGCGTCGCATAATATTTGGAATTCTCATAGAGCCCTCTCCGACATCGATCACTTTGCAGAACCGCGCCGGTCATGAAAATTCCATTCGCTAAGCGCAGCCCGGTTGTCTTCTCCAGGCACTCAGCAAACAGGGGTTTCATTCCCAGCCCAATCAGGCAGAGAAGCTGCAGGTCAGCCCAGCCCCCAATAACCTACAGCGCTCGAAACTCGAACATGGCGCCTCACAGCCCCTTGGGCTCACTCCGCCGCAAAGCAAGGCTGAAATAGAACACGGCGGTTCCTGAAACTATTACCCAGCTCTGGGCGCGTATCTGACTTCGTTTGATTTACTGTTTTCTCAGACTTCATTACGGATAGGGCGCCCCCCCTCACGCTTATCCGCACCACCACCACCATGGCACCACCCGCAGAGACAGAGATGCTCGTCCTGGCGCCGCGTGAGTCCCTCAAGCGTGACACTGTCCGTACGTCATGTCAGTGACGACGAGCTAACGGCTCGATAGGCGCTGGGGGTCGCGAATGGGATCTGACCTCGAAGGCGTTTTCTGTTGACGCGGTGAGTTCAGTGTTTCAATCCCGCAAACGAGGCTGCCGCGTAGTATACTAATTATCCCTAGCTCGCCGCGTTGCCTAAGCAGTGTTACATGTGAGGACGATCGCACTCATGGGTGATGGGGCTACTGGATCGGCTGCGGTCAGTGCTAACCACTGAAATCGGCTCCGCCAGCTTTCTAGACGTGGCCAACGACCCGCCACCGGATGTTCGTCGACTTCTCGCCTATTTTAATGTGCCCCAGTTCGTGGGGGAAAGAACATGCTTCGAGTTGAACGGTTACTTTGGAAACAAAGTAACTTACGCTCGTCGCGAAACTAGTGGTGAATATGTTGCCAGCTACTGTGCGATCCAGGCTCTCCCCTTGCCCTGTCGGCCATGGACCGAAGCTGACAGACGCAGCGACTTGGTTTCGAAGCCTGGTCAAGATGGTCAAGAAGGTGGAGCAAGACCCGCATGAGCAAGGCCCAGAATATGCCGACGAGAAAGGTTACAAGTGGTTCGAGATGACGTTCTTCACCCGTTGGGACCATCCGAACTCTTCTCAGGTTTTATGTGTTCACGTCCCGTCCGATTTCCAGTTCGAGTTGAAGAGGCACCTTGAGAAACGAACTGAGCCGCTCGACTTCCGAGATCCTTACGCCATGCATGTTAACCTGGTGGACCTGGTGATTTTCTACACCGATGTCGCAGTATGGCGCGTGCGGGATCCTGTCCGAGTTCTCGAAAAGGTGATGCTCCAACACAAACATCTAGCATTAGCTATCTGCTAACATCTGCCAGAATCGCATGGGGACTAGTTCCATTTTTGGCCCAATCCACGAGATGTCTCGCCACGCTATCCACACGTCCGAGGTGCTCGAAGCCACCATTGACACACTCAGGGAGATGCAGCAATGCCAAATCGCGATACAGGGAAAATTAGCTGAAGACCTCGGCGAGACGTACAGAGAGCAAGCTAAAGACCATGCCCAGTTCCAGATCTCGATGGCCAAGAATTTGAAACTGCGGTCCGATTCCAACCATAAGCGGCTGGAAAATGAGATCAACCTGGTATGTGACGCATCCCAGACTTTGCTCATTAACGCAATGACAGGCGGGTTCTGACGCGCAGCAGGCCTTCAACAACATCGCACGCCAGGATAACGATGTAATGAAATCGATTGCACTGCTCACAATGATCTTCCTTCCACCCACCTTCATCTCGGTATGGCTTACCATCATGGCCAAAGTTTGCTTCCTCTGACCGGGCACAGGCTATCTTCAGCACCACATTCTTCGGTTTAAGTGACCAAGACAAAACTTGGATGGTGTCGGACAAGTTATGGATATACTGGGCCACCACCGTACCAGCCACCATCATCACCGTGGCGCTCTGGCGGGTCTGGTTGGCTAATGGCGACGCCATCGCCAAGTTTTCGCACGCTCAAATCGACCGGGCTTCTGCGCGGTGGAAGGCTTTGGTGGAGCGAAGAGTGCTTAGGCAGCGCGCATCCGAGAAAGTGGATATCCCCTGAGCTGAGCTCGGTATGTAGAGGTCACACCAGCTGAACGATGGTACCGGCGCGATTATGAGGTCAATTTCTATCTATTCCACATTCCCATAAGAGCAAGCGACCCTGCATGAAAGATACATGATATCCATCGCGCAAATCTCTCATTCAGTCGCCCGTGCCGCCGGCGCGGTGGACGCATCTCTCGTGCCGGTAGCCACCTCGGGCCAGGGCACTTTCATATTCCGTAGTGCCTCTTCCAGCAGCTCGTACCTCGAGACACCTGCCAGCGGCTTGTTCCAGTCGGCCTTGTCCAACCCGATGTTCGCTTGGAGCAGCTCGCCGACCGTGACCTTTCCGTACGTCCTCGCCTCGCCGTCCTCGAACCCAAACTTCTCCGCAGCCTGCCAGTACTCTCGCGGCAGAGTCGTGCCGCGGCTGATGCCCACCTCCCATGTCCACGTCCCGTCGAGCAGCGATACCCGGCAGAGCACGATAAACCCGTAGTCGACCGGCACCAACTTTACACCTTCAGCGTCCTTAATGCCAGTGCCATCAACTGGCTCGCGCGCGATGAAATTCTCGATGACGCCAAGAAGGAGCGTGCCGACGCCGGTCCCGACGACGGCGGCGCGGTGGCTCTCGTCAGCAAGGAGCGCGCGGACGGCGTGCACGGCACGGTTTAGGGCGCCGCGCGGGCCCGCGCCATCATACGGCTGCTCGCCGACGCCCGATTCAGCGGGGATCTGGCGGTGCGTGAGGCAAGTGATGTGGGCCGGTTTGGTCGCGTGCAGGTAAGAGACGAAGAGGTCTGTCTTGGAGGCGTTGGCGGTCGGCACGACGAGGAGGACGTTGTTTGGGTTCGGACTGGGCGTGCCAACGGTGGTGCTGTTGTTGGCTTGATTGCCCGAGTACAGGCTCGAAACGGAAGGGAGCGTTTGAGGGTCAGGGGTGCTGTAGAGCTCGCGGAGTCTAGCGGGGCTGGGAGCCGGTCGTATGGTTTGACGGAGCAGCTTGGGGTCGGTTGGTAGGTTAGGGTTCCGGAGCGAGTTTGCGGTGGGTTTGGGTTCCGCTGGGGCTGCCGCCGGTATTTGTTGCGCCATCTCTGCTGGAACGCTCGTTGCTGTCGGTTGGAATATCTTAGTTCTTTGTATTCGCCTTGGATGGACGGCTTTGATCAGGCGTCGAGATCGGTGAAGTGGGTAGACAGCAGTCAATTACGGGAGATGTGCCGCTTCTATGGCGATGGCGATGACGATGGCGATGGCGATGGTGATGGAAAGAGGACTGCGCGCGTTGTGAGATGGGCTTACGGTCTGCTAAATATATGAAACAGATTCAGTGCATCACAACAATCCCACGTGAGAAGGTGCTTGGTTTGTACCAGGTGAGACTTGTGTCCCATGTTTGGGCCTTTGGGCGGTGACCGTTGGGGCGCAGCGACCAATTTGATGCGACCAAGGCGTTTTACAAGGCAGCATTAGCGCTAAAAGAAGGAATAGCAGGAAGGAACCAACACCGTCAGTTTTTGATGGGAGGCCTATTCTTCCCGTCAGCTTCCAGATGGTTGGGAGCCTGGGTGATAATGTATCATTTCCAGAAAAGGGATGATTACGGGCACATTCGAAGAAGACGTACGGACGTAGTCTGTTGTTAAAACGAAAACCGTATTAACGTGCATAATAAGCGAGTCGTGGGTTCTCCACCACTTACCAACAACTATCCTCAATTAGAACACACCAACACTAGTGATTAACTTAACAATTTCCTCAGAAATAGATGCATCAGACGATTCTACAGCCTCCTGGCAAGTGCGAGCATTATGACCAGGCTTTCCGCACACTCCACAGCACCTAACCTTCGTACGAGACCTCCCTGCGACACTACCCTCCTGCTCCGTTTGTTGGACCATCTCCTCACCCACGGCTTTCACATTCACTAAGTCGAGTGCATCTTGTACAGAAAGCGATCCCCCAAGCTGTATGCGTGTTTTTTTTTGTTCTCCGGCGCTTGCTTAGCGCCTCATTGGCCTTTCGTAGCGAAGAGACCTCGGCACGAAGCAGAGCCACCTGGTGCATCACAGCCGTTGTACCCTTGGTTAGCTGGTCTACAGCATCTAACATTGAATTCGGGGAGCTATTCTGATGATTGGCAATGCGAGTCTTGATAAGCGTTGACTGCGAGTTGGCTTCTTGGGCGTTGTGTGGTGTTTGGAAGACCCAAGGCTGAGGCGCCACAAGTGAGTTCGGGGGTGTTGGCGTACGAAGTCTCACATCTAGCTTGTATAGCACCCTCTCTGCATTGTATGGCACAAGGCCAGCACCTGCGAAGCCAACCTGTATGTTCTTCTCCGTCATAGAGGCGAAGAAGACCTCGCGAAAGCCACAGAGGAACTCGAGCTTGCTCATTCGGTTGATATGCATACGTACCAAACCCTCAATCTGGCGACTATACGCCTGCTTTAGTGGCCCAAAAGCAGCCAACATCAAGGGGCTGAGACGTAGTGTGAAGAATTAGGAGGCATGCAGAGCGTGATTATGTTGTTCCTCTGGCAGTAGCGCTCGAATTCGTTCGAGTGGTGGCTCTCGTGGCCATCGAGGATCAACGACCGGTATTTGGCCTTAGGCTGTGGCCCTGTATGGTAGTCGAAGTGCTTGACCCAATTTAGGCCAACTTCATTGGTAGTCCAGCCACTATCCGTGGTCTCGATACGCCAGATAGTCAGGAGGTTGCACTCGATATGCCAGTCGCGAAGGTGGTAATGCCCGGCCAGGATGATGTAGGGAGGGATGGCCCAGCCATGAGTATCGACTCCCTGGATTACCGTCGCCCATTCGCGATTGCCGGGTTGGGTTAGCTGTACCCTTCTAAGGCCATCTAATGTCGTAACCACCATTCCTGGGGAAATCATGCCCATCATAAACCCTGTCTCGTCGAAGTCGTAGATATCGTCATCTATGAGGCCATACTTGGCTCTAGTGTTTCGTACAAGCGCAAACCGCTCGCCAATGACCTTTAGATTTTCGCATATGACTCTCTGGTGGTCATATATACGCGCGAAACGCGTACAGAGCCCTGGCTGGCGTGTGACGAAGTTGTGAGCCCAGGGTTCGCGTAACAGATGGTCGGCCATATCTTCCACACCACTCAGTCTGAGTGGAAATGCGCGTTCACATAGCTCAATCACATATTGGACTATTGCGTTTTCTTCGGAATCGGTAAGCCGGCGCGATTTAGGCGTGGTGTTGCGTCTTGCAGGTTTGCCAGCGCGTCGGTCACAGAGGGTGCAGCTGGCACGTTGTGAAGCTTAGCCACAGCTTCAAGCTTCAATTTTTTGTCATTTTGAAGAGCCCTAAGTCCCAAAACCAACTTAGTGTCTTTAGAAGGGGAAGGCATATTGAGTTGTGGAAAAATTGATGTTTGAAAGAGAGGACGCGTCGCGCCAGGGAACCCACGACTCGCTTGCACCCACGACTCACTTATCATGCACGTTAAACACTCTGGCTTACGTTTCGTGTCATCAAATACTTAACATTAGGTGACCAGGAAATAGACAGACCGACTTTCGAAATGCTCAACCTCTGGTTCTTTCAAGGAGCCGTTCCCTTTCAGCGTGCCTGCTAGAGCTCGCTTAATGGCATATACTTCTCGTTGGTCGAGCCGGTATGATGGCACCCGCCCTCGCCCGTAATCCCGCCATCGTGATACTATGTGAACGCCTGGCCGACATCGAGTATATTCGTAAGCGCACCTGTACTACTACGCCTGCCGGCGATGGCCACATCCTGTTGGAAGAGGCAGAATCTCACGGTGGCAGGCCGAGTGGCGAAGGACAACACTTCTACGGCGTTGGTAATGTTTTAGACCTCGCCCGGCGCCACCTGCAGGCCACGGTCGGTTGCATATCAGGTCAGAGTTGACCAACAGCGCCGTCCGCTCAACTAGCTCCTCTTAATTCTCCTCACCTATTGTTGCCCCCCTATATCGGATATCGCCAGTTCAATAGTCCGATAAGCAGACATTTTGGACCTGCTCTACTACGGTGCAAGTAGCCGATAGTAAGCTGATCAAGACGATTTTCTGCGAGCTATAGAAGGGAGGGAAGGCTCAGAAGGCGGTTTAGGCAAGGAGTTTTCTAAGGTAAACAAGACTCTAACTCACGATGGCCATAGCTGATCCAGCAGGCACGCTAGAAGGGAACGGTTCCTAGAAATGACAAGAGGCTGAGCATTGTCGAAAGTTGGTCTGTCTATTTCCGGGTCACCTAATGTTTAGTATCTCTATACGTCCTCAAGCCGAACCGAAATCACGAATTTAAGTCGACATAATTAGAAGAAGCCCTAGTTAATGGTAGTAGGATGATAGCCATGGAGAATGAATGACCTAGGGGAAAATTTGTGAAAAGCGGCACCTTTGTGGCAAATTGCCTTTCTACTTGTATAGAGTAAGTGCCTCCCCCAATTCTCTCGTCTTAGTGACAGAAAACAGAAATCAGTTTATTGCACGCTACAGACGTTTGAATTGTAAAAATGTCAGTTCTCCAGACCTATGCCCTAGGACGACCATATGCTCGTATAGAGCTACACTAGTCGCTCTATAATCAGTAGGAAGCCATAGGACATTTTCTCCATCTAAGGTTATCCACTCCCCGACAACATATAGAGCATGGTGTAGAAACTTCTTATCGGGAGGGATCCTAGAAGTTGACCACGGGAGTCTAACCGATCCATTATTCGTGTCAAGATATTGGTTATCTTCTGAGAAGGCAATTGCGTCAACCGAGTCGCCATGCCCCTTGAGCGTCTGCCGGTACGCGCCAGTCGTTGCATCCCAGAGCCGGACCGTGCGATCGTCCGAAGCCGACGCAAGTGACTTGCCGTCCGGCGAGAAGGCGACGGCGTTGACCCAGTCGCCATGCCCCTCGAGTGTCTGCCGGTACGCGCCCGTCGCTGCATCCCAGAGTCGGACCGTGCGATCGTGCGAAGCCGACGCAAGCGTCTTGCCGTCCGGCGAGAAGGCGACGGCCTTGACCCAGTCGCCATGCCCCTCGAGCGTCTGCCGGTGCGCGCCCGTCGCTGCATCCCAGAGTCGGACCGTACGATCGGTCGACGCCGACGCAAGCGTCTTGCCGTCCGGCGAGAAGGCGACGGCCGTGACCGAGAGGCTATGCCCCTTGAGCGTCTGCCGGTGCGCGCCCGTCGTCGCATCCCAGAGTCGGACCGTACGATCGGTCGACGCCGACGCAAGCGTCTTGCCGTCC
>MU857694.1:0-14167 GCA_033296725.1 Corynascus novoguineensis | reverse complement strand
CGTACGTCGTCCGAAGCCGACGCAAGCGTCTTGCCGTCCGGCGAGAAGGCGACGGCGTTGACCCAGTCGCGATGCCCCGCGAGCGTCTGCCGGTACGCGCTCGTCGCTACATCCCAGAGTCGGACCGTGCGATCGTCCGAAGCCGACACGAGCGTCTTGCCGTCCGGCGAGAAGGCGACGGCGTTGACGCAGTCGCTATGCCCCTCGAGCGTTTGCCGGTGCGCGCCCGTCGCTGCATCCCAGAGTCGGACCGTGTCATCGTGCGAAGCCGACGCAAGCGTCTTGCCGTCCGGCGAGAAGGCGACGGCGCTGACGCAGTCGCTATGCCCCTCGAGCGTCTGCCGGTGCGCGCCCGTCGCTGTATCCCAGAGTTGGACCGTGCCATCGTCCGAAGCCGACGCAAGCGTCTTGCCGTCCGGCGAGAAGGCGACGGCGTTGACGCAGTCGCTATGCCCCTCGAGCGTCTGCCGGTGCGCGCCCGTCGCTGCATCCCAGAGCCGGACCGTGCGATCGTGCGAAGCCGATGCGAGTGTCTTGCTGTCCGGCGAGAAGGCGACGGCGTTGACCAAGTCGCCATGCCCCTCGAGCGTCTGCCGGTACGCATCCCAGTGATTTCTAACACCCGCAACTGTTTCAATGAACGGCAGCCTCTCCTTCCATTGCGCACATCTAACCTCGCTCATCGATGGACTGAACACCAGCGCCGAGCCATATGTCTGTACGGGAGATCGTTCCAGAATTGATCCGTGACTACGGACAAACTTTTCAGCGTCTTCTAAGAACCTAGAAAGCCGGGTGCTTGTACCTGAATCCTAGAGACGATTAGCGTTGGATGTAGAGCAACGATCATGAACATACCTGGACAGCATATAGAAGCCTTCCTATTGCTAAAACCCCCTCTGACAGTTTCCCTAATAGAGACAGACTCTCGAGCCAGTGAAGGAAGTGTTTCTCTAGAAAAGTAAACACTGCTCCATCGTCTGCCAGCGCCTTTTTGTATCCGTGACTCTCCCCCTTTAAGAGATGGTCGGCCCAGAAGACGCGGGAGTATCGTATTGGAGCCAAGGGGTCTGGATCTGGTGGACTTATATTTTTTGCATCAAAGCCGAAGTCGAGGTTATACATGTTTTGTTTCAGGATTAAGGACATCGCATCGATTGAGCGCATGCTGATGTCAGTATGCCCTTGGGCAACCCCGGCCGGCTGAAGCCTGGACGTGTAGTTCTCGTCCAGATACTCCTTGGCCGACTGGTGGATCAGGTAGACCGTCTCCTCCTTGACTGTGAGAAATGAGCCGCAATCGTCCACAATAGGTCGGGACATCTCTAGTGGTAAATCGGCAAGTACAGCAAGCTCGGAGAGAGTAAGAGGGCGGGCTGCTAGAGTAGTAACAGCCAGGACATTCTTGCAGTACTGCGGATATCCAACTTGCGGATCGCCGTCTCCGGCGCCATCAATCATGTCCATTATACAACCATATACCTTCGACAAGCCAGGAGGAAACTTCTTGACGGCCGCCAGAGCATCTCGTCCGTTTAGCAACAGCTTGTCGAATTTATTTTTCTTCCCGAGTTCCTGGAAGACAAACCATACCCAGAGGAATGTGTTCCCGGCTCGTTCGCGGATCTCGACTGATATGTTGTCCAAAACTTGCTTGGTGTATCCGAGTTCGTTGCTGAAGGTGGAGAGCTTCTTGTTGATATATATGTTGACAGGTTGTTCTAGTTTCTGAGTGTCGAGCTCAACCAGGGAACTCGTGGTACACGAAGTGTTAAGCTCCACTATTGGACGACTCGAGACCAGCCACTTCACCTTCTTAGTGATTTTAAGCGAATTCGTAAGTAGCTGGATAAGCCCCGTTAAGCCCTGCTCGCACTCATCAAGAGCATCGACGATGAAATAAACAGGGGATAAATTAGGGTCCTTTAGCATGCTCTCGAACGTAGTAGAAAGAGCAATAAATGCACTGTCGCCTTTAAAAAGGGATGCGCCTGCATTCCTATGCTTCGATCGTAGGTGGGAGATGAGATGCGGTTGTTGAACAAGCAGTAGCCAGATCAGAGACCTTAGGGTGGCTGTTGCGCTGTTCAAGGCGTCGTTCGTGCCCTGACAGAAAAAGTGTGACACGTAGGGTGCAAGCTTGGCGGATTTACTCGAGAGCTCGCGAATAATCCCCATTAAGAGCATCGTCTTCCCTGTTCCGGCATGACCCTTAATCCAGAGCAACCGACATGACGGTAAAGAACCATCATCGTACCAATTCGTAAATGCGGCGTATTCCCTTGTGTCGAGAATCCACTCGTACGCCTCGTCTAACAAGTCATCCTTTTTCCGCTCAATGTTCTTCATGTCGTCTTGCGGATCTACCACGAAGAGGTCTCGGAGGCAAGCTACGTCCTCTTTATCCCTCTCTATTTTCTTCTGTAAGTCGATAAATTCTCGAATATCTTGATTGATGACTTTTAGCAACCCCTCGATTTGTTCCGCACGCTTGGTGAGTTCGCGCTGGAGGCTCCCCGCTCTGATTTTGTCGAACTGGCCCCAGTCGTCGAGAAGGCATTTTTCCGCGTCCCGGACAGCTTCCAAGTAGCCGTCCCAGTCGTCCCAATTCGCAAGGGCACGGAGAAACTCGAAAGCCTGGTGTCGGTAGTAGGAGCAAACGCTTTTCATCTGGTAAAGGAGGAGAGCCTTGTAGAGCGTGATGACCCTCTCTTCTAGTTTGGGCCGGATAAAATTCCAAGACTCGTCGATGTGATCCTCTTTTAAGAGATGCTCGGACAGGGCGCAATACCAATCCATTCGAGAGACAACGTACACAATGCCGGCAAGGTTGGATCTTGTCGCTTTCGCAGGATTCAGAAGGATCTAAACCGAGATCAGAGGACAGAGCCGGGCCTATTCTAAGGGGGCCGACTTTACCTGCAACCCGACACAGACCCCAGCCCAAGGAAGCGCAGCCTGCGGGATGTTGTGAATGGCCGCATCGATGATTGGCTTTGCCGAAAGAATGAACTGGGCCACATCGCCTACTCCCTGAGTAATCTTCGACGGTGTAGAAATCTTCGCCTGACCTTTCTCTACCAGCTCCCTCATGTACATCTGTCGCTGGATCGGGTTTTTAAGTTCGGCCGACAGGTCGGTACTAGGATCGATATCTAACGCTTTCATCAGGGTCTTCACATACGACCTGACAAGTTCTGCGTTGTCTGTATCCGCCTCGAGGCTATCGTACGCGTCATTCCAGAGAGTCTGGGATACGGAAAGGGCAGGGGGTTGTTGCCCAACAGACTTGGCCGTAGATGGCTCTCTGACTCGGAGTTCGACAGGCAAGGCCAGAGACAGAACGTGTGGTGCTGTGGTTGGCGCTTCAGCTTCTTTAGTTCCTTCCGTGATGGCTCGCACCGCTGTCGTATCGGCGCTGTACAGATCGAGATCGGTACACTGATATGCAACATCATGAGACGGCGTTTTCGTGCTATGGCTGTCTCGCGATTCGGAAGACCAGGCCGCTGCTGGAGATGTGAGTTCCAAGCCTGTTGACTCGGACGGCATTCTGTCTCAAACGTACTGGTAGATGCGGTACAGGACGGCGCCGGCGAGGCTGTACGACGTCCAAAAACGCGCTTTAACCCGCCCTGAAGCGATTTTCTGAACTCTTTTCTGCGCATGGCTTAGACAAGGAACCTGGCGGAGGAAGAGATGGTGAGGGCAAGAGCAGCGAAATGAGGGGAAATCGACGAGCTGCATGGCTGTACGGGAACTGAAAGCTGTGGTTGGCTGTTTGGTAGCCATGGCAGCCAACCAACGCTCAGTAAAAAAGTGCATTCTACTTGACCACAAGTCAGCCTCAACTTCAAAAGGGCAAGATACACGCTAGCGAGCGACGCGAGATCCGTCAGCTGAAGGAATGAGGCCTGTCTTGGACCGAGATCGCCAAGCATTTCTCAGGGCGAACAACCAGGGCCATTGAGGTGAAGTACCACAAGCTGACCCATCTTGAAGAGGATCTTGGCAATCGGACTTGCCAGTTGTCGGCGACGGCGGCGGGAGAGCAGGTGGGGACTGCCTGGGAACGCGAGCTGGATCTTGTCCGGCAAACATCGGGCGCGAGCGGTCAGCCGAGCCAGCTGAGTCAGCAGTTGCAGCTGCGCAGCGCTAGAGATTTTTGCTTTGCTGGTCGTTCCTCAACTTTCTTAAAGCGATATCGGGGATATCAAGCGCAATTCATTCTATTAACCTCTCTCGTGCGAATCGTGCCGACAGCAGCGACTCTGGTGAAGTTGAAGATCAATTCAACGTCATTCGAAATCAACCGAACAGATACGAGGGGATGTAGGGCTCTTTGTTCAAAGATAACTGGTAGAAGCTAGAGTCGCTAACTGCAGCACTTTGACGTGGAATTTCCTCGCCCAGAGTTGAGTCACGTCTCTAGATCTTAGTAAAGAAGTAGAAATCACATGCCCGACGTGAATTTTCCAACATATCGTCTCATGACTCTTTCGCTCACTAGGCCACGTTTCGAGCACATTATTTCGTTACCGTTGCGTGACTCTCTTGCTCGAGGTCGAGTGCCAGACATAGGCATAGTCAAGTTTCGATCACTCTGGGTGACTCAGTACTCGCAAGGGGCATCGTGGTAAATGAATTTGGCGCGCGTAAAGGAATCTTCCAGGAGGTAATTATACAGTTCGCCGAATGGCTAACTCCTAAGCTAGCAGCTGGCCATCAACACAACACCCTGTCACCCGCTCAGCAGCACCACGAGACACCAAATTCCTGAGGGCTACCATCTAATCGCGGCCCCTACCCAATCACATTTTCGGATCTTTACGACTCCTGCCAGCCCTGGATCTCGTCCAGAGTCAGGACGTAGTCGCTCTCGTAGATCTAAGCGGAGTCAGTTTCAAGTCTTCAAGGAGGCAGTATTTCTCAGGATCAGGAGAACCCACCGTCTTGAGGTTCTCGGGCGAGTTCCACTCGGCGTTGTTGATGAAGGTATCGCCCCAGACGGCGAACCACAGCCAATGTGCCTCGTAGGCCTGCAGCTGGTCCGGAAGAGGCGCGGCGCCCACCTCAGAAGCGGCAATCATCTTCTTGTCCCCGCCCAGTTCAATGAGCTGGTTGTACTGAGTCGACATGGGCTATAAAACGATATATCAGTCTCCTATTTCAATGTTCCTCCATGTAAGCTCCCCTCGGTGTCCCTTTACTCACCCCGTTGCCCTGAGCATACACGTCGGCGCTCAGAATGTCTACCGTCTCGTCACCGGGGTACCAGTCGGCCGAGAGCGAGTTCCAGACCCAGATGAGGTTGTTGATGCCGTGGTGGTTCACGAGGCGGTCGTACAGCAGCGCGTAGAGCTTCTTGGCCGGCTCGGCGCCCTTGGCTCCCCACCAGAACCAGCCACCCTCGGCCTCGTGCAGGGGCCGCCAGAGGACGGGCACACCGGCGTCCTCGAGCCGCTTGAGCTGCTCGGCGATGGCGTCAATGTCACGGACTAGCAGCGTGTAGTTTGCGTTGTCAGTCGAGCTCAGCGCCGCCTCCACGTCGAAATCGGTAGCCTCGGTGTAGAAGCCGCTCCACCAACGCTGCTCCTCGGTATCGTACAGGCCCACGGGCGCGTTCCAGTGCCAGAGCACCGAGATGATGCCGCCCCGTTCAGCGTGCTCGATGGCCTCCTCAACCGATGTGCCCTTGGTGCCGTGCTCAACGCGCGAAGGCGAGTAGTCCATCAGATCGACCGACAACAGCGCCGGCGTCTTGCCCGTCTGCTCGGCCACATAGTCGGCCCAGACTAGGTCCTGCTGGCCCGACAGAATCTTCTTTCCGTAGATGGAGCGGAGGTAGTCGTAGAGGGCCTTGGCGTTGGCGTCGGCCGACGGGTTGTTGAGGGATGGGTTGATCTGATGCTCAGGCCGCGGGGCCGAAGGGGTGAGCTTGATGGAGTCAACAAGGTACCTGGTTGGCCGGTCAGAAGACCTATCACTTTCTCGATTTTCGTTCTCTGAAAACATACCATCCCCAGTTGCTGACAAGCTCAATCGTGTTGGTACCCTCGTTCAGAAGGAGCTGCCCGCCAGAGATGTCGGCCCAAGTGTCGCTCTCAGTGAAGGCCACATCGCTGCTCGCGCCGCCGTTCAGCACAACCGTCGTGTGCTTGTCACCGTAAATGGCAGCAATGCGGATGCTGAGATCATAGAGCTGGCTGGTGGCGCTCTCAACTTCAAAGGTAATCTTGTCGGTTGCCTCATCGAAGCCAGTCACGTAGCCGGAACCTCGAAGCACGGTTAGCATACCATGTCGACAGTACTTCACGGCAATGCCAATCTCACCAGTAAACCCTTCCTGAGCGGTATCGACCTGGGTCCCGCTCAGAATGGCGTCTTCGGCCTCGTACGTCGTAGCCCCAGGCTCCGTTGTATTGCGCCTTGCGAAGGGAGCGCGCGCAGGAGCGGCGTTCGTGCCCGCTGCCGCCAACGCGACGATGCCGCACAGCAGGTACTGGAGGGTTCTCACCATGGTGGGAAAGATCGTCGGCGTCAGAGCCGAGAATTTGCGCAACGAACCAAGAACCAACGGTGGGCTTCTTGTCGTACCCTTGCTGCGTTGCGGCTACCGCCTGCGAAGATGACTTATATATGGATCTTCAATCCAATCCTCCGGTATTCTGCCAGGTGTCATACATTGGTCCTGTCACGCAACTACATTCTCTCATAACCCAACGAGGTGGGGCTGCTTCCCTCAATGTCGGAGCGTGAAGCTCCGCAGCAGATCTGGGGTCGCCGCGCCGGACTGTTGTTGAGCAATGTAGCGCATTCGTGGAGAATCTCCAATTGTTTCTCCTTTGGGCCGGACGAAGTTACGTACGAAGCGCCGCATGTACGACAAAATGGGGTATACGGATAGAACTCCTCTTTGGTCCGCCTGAAACGCCTTCGCGAAAGTTTGGCCAAAAAACTAGAGTACCTAGCTAGATAGTTATCAGAAACAGCCCTCGGTGTTTCGCCAGTCCGCCTTGGCATTCGCCTCCCGGAATTGATTCTGTTTTGGACAGAGGACATTGCTATGTATGGCTCGCGATATATAACGCCAAGCTATGTAACAGTGTTATTGGACAAAGAGGAGTGGACTCAAACTGAGTTGAGCGGGGCCGAGGCTAGAAGCATTACAAAGTATGGATTATACGCAATCTGTAAATATGTACCTACGAATCTAATGAAGTCGTGTAACGGGCAATAGCTGGCTGGGCAGTAACTGCCCTCCCTAGGTGAAGCGCTAAGGGATTTTCGTAGCTTGCGAAAGCCATTATGCAGCGAACTAGAGTTCAAGTAAAATAAACTCGTTTCGAGTGATCAAAAACCACCCTCGAAGTCGCCCACAAAAGGTTGCAATATTTTAGCCGCTCATCTCCAATGATCAACTAACTAAACTGATCTTTTCGTAGATCTTTTCTCGCGACGGGCCGAGCGTGGGGTCTGTCTTGGCCACCATAAAAAAATTACTTGCAAACCTAAGGCACCTTTGATACTTGATAAGCTATAACTAAGCGCTCAATTTAAACCCTCTTCTGATTGACAAAATCATAACTAGGTTAGTTAGTTAGCTAGTTAACTAGTTACATAGTTAGTTATAATTATTTATTTATTTTGCTTCCCAGATCCTCCGTCAGCGCAACGGCCCACTTAGGTGCAATAATCACCGCATCCCGAATAATTCTAATTCGCGAAGTAGGTGATCGCTCATGTGTTCTTACCTTAGTTAAACATTACATTCCAGTTCTTCCAGTTCTTGACGAAATGGCGCCACCAGGTGCATAAGCGTATTCACGACGGCAGCCGCGTGTTCGCGGGTGCCTTGAGTAATTGACCTAATGGCAATATAGCACATGCAGTCTGTCTCGTCACAATGCTGACCGACACTTCTCGAAAACCGGACGCAGCGAGTTTGAGCATTGGGGATAGGAATTCTCGAGTCATTCATTATTCATGATCATTAGAATCGACAAGGACGAACACGAAAACGCCATTCATCTTGGGAACCCATCTTCATTGCACAAATCCAAACGAAATGGTATCATGAACAGACAAAATCAGAGATACACAAAGGGAGTTATTAAGTAATATGTGATGATAGCACATTACGTCGTCCGGTGTGCCGAGGTGAGAATGCTAAAGTCCCTCTTGACCTCGATCCCGCGGTCCATCACGGGCGGCCAGGCGCCTGGGCCCGACCCTGACCCGGACGAGTCGACACGGACTTCGGTCTGCACCGTTGGCCGCAACCCCAACCTCAGCTTGTCCACGGCGCGCGCGTACTTTGTGGGCGCAGGGGCGTGCGACGCGCTCGGCCGCCGGACCGTCGCCTCCGGTGGAGGGGCGACAGAGGCGTTCTCCACCGTCGTCGTCGTCATCACCCCGATTGCTTTGTCCGAGCGGTCGTCGCTCTGCAGCTCCAGGTCCTCCGGGTATATGATGCCGCGGCTGCTACCGTTCTCGTCGGTGCTGTTCTTGTTGTGGAGCCGGCCGCCGGCCCCAACCTTGCTCCCGCCGCCGCCACCCCGCGAGAGGGAGCGGTGATAGTAGTACTTGTCATCGGCAGCGCTTCGGCCGCTCTGTGAGCGGAGAGCGGGCAGGCACCGTATGATGAGAGGACGTAGCGTGGGCAGACAGGCACACGTGATGCCCGAACACAGTTCGCCGATAGACCAGCACGACGAAGCAACGTTGTCCCAGGTGACGTCGTCGCTCAGCTTGAGGTACTGGATGCGGATGACTGAGATGGCGCACGTCTGGACGGGAGGAAAAGGCAGAGTGTCAGCTGTCTTAAAACGTACTGCGGAAGACACAGACGATGACTATGTCGTAGAGGACGAATACTTACAAAGAAGCCAAGGGAGAAGACGCCAATGAGGCCGAGCTTCTGCCCCTTTCGGAGGTTCAAGCGGCTCAGTGCTGGCAGCGGCAGCACGAAAACCGTCACGTCGGTGACAATATTGCCGGCCGCGTTGATATACCAGAAAGGTAGGTTAGGGATGCATGTTCCCGGCGTGTCGGACAGCCAAAACTTGTGGATGGGAGAGCACGTGAAGATGACAACGAGGAGTTGCGATATCGACCAGAGAGCAACAAAGACGAACGCGACGATGATGACCCGTCGCATTGTACCTTGCCCCATGATGCGCTGGTACTGAAGCAGGAAGGTGAGTTTGGTTGCTGTTAAAGAGGCGTTGTAGAGCACGATAGAGATGTAGAATGACTGTGCTGCGGTTAACTCGGGAAGCGCCATTTTTTTTCGGTGAACATTGTGCCTCTTACTCTGAAATAGATCCATAACCGTGACGGGTCTACCGCTTGTATGTGGTGCCCATGGCCGTTGAGAGTGTCTGCGTTCATGATGGTCAGAACGGACGCTTCTCAGAGAGACAAGTTGGGAGAGAGAGGAGAAGCACGCACTAGTAGCGACCGTAATGCCGCTGCCTGCAGCCAGAATCATGGCGACGACTGCGGCCCAGTCATCGAGGCCGAATTGACGGATGATGACGGCGCGGGCGTATGCGCGAAGACATACGCACGTCGTGGCGACGACCAGGCATACTGTGACGACGGCGATGGGAACCCCGGCTCGGCTGGCGAGTAACTCGGGGTCCGTTGGTGGCGACCATGTTCCGGACATGGTGAAGGTCGACTCAACTCGATGATCGATATATCCTTGGCTCCAAGAGAGGCGTATGTGATATTCGAAGCCGAGACTGGGGCGCCCTCGGTGGAGGCTTAATCGTGGGCAGATGATACCATGATATAGCGGAGTGGATGGTTTGTTGGTCGTCGAGATTGGGACTCGAAGAGAGCGCCCCGGGGCTCACCACGGACCTCTTGAGTCGGTCAAGGCGGCGACGAGAGAGGGTTGCGGCGGAGAGGGGTTACGGTATCAGGAGCGAGAGGGGGCGAGGAGGGACGGTTGCATCGCCCAGGTGCTTCGCGAGGGGGAGTTATAAGTCACAGCGCCAGTGCCAACAACACAGGGTTGGGAACCTGCAGTAGTGGATTCTCGAGGTCTGGTGGCTTGGGTCCCCTGGAAGCTTCCCCGGATTTACATATTTCTCGGCGAGTCCAGGAGAGAGGCCCTGTAGTGCTACCCTGCGTCTTAGTTTACCCTAAATCGGCGCAGGTTTGCCACTGGCCTGGTCCCATTGTCTCGTAGTAAAACTAAATCCATGCTGGTCGACAACGTTGTGGGTCGAAGACCATTCCAACTTAGGCGGACGGCGTCCACTAGGCGACCGACCATGTTGTAGTTGCGCATCAGCGCTTTACCCGGACTGTGTGGTGCGTGCAGTGCTGACCCGACTGAACCGACACTCGGTCGGCCGGGCCGCTTCTGGAAAAGACGCCAGAAGGGCACTACTAGGGGTTTTCCAGACGCTAACAAATGATCAGCAGCTCGAAAGCGATATAGACTACCTAACTAGTGTACGCTAAGAAGCGAAGTGTGCTTTGTGCACTATGTACGTAGTACTACATATATATCACGTTTACGTGGCGTTCATCAACTTCATTGTTATGCTGTTTGTATCGAGTTTCTTTGCTCAGCCAGGTCTCGCAAGAATGTTACCAATTCGGACGGATGTCGTCGTTGTTTCCAGCCACAACGTGGACACCCGGCGTCTCGGGCCAGATCTGGTTGGGTCGCACGCTGCGGTAATCAACTGCACAGGGACGGGAAGCGAGGGCGGAACGACAGATTGGGAACAGGGATACCAGAAGCGAGCCCTCGAGTTGGCTGCGGGGCTGGCCTTTGAGCTTCCAACGTTCGATCCTAACCGAAACGAGGTTTAGATCGGAGCGCTCAGATGCCGCCCCCGCCGGGCCGTCTGTGCACACGGCTCGCACCCACTCGGGCCAGCAAATCTCGCGCTCGCCCTTTTCCTCAACCAAAGAACCATTCAAGGCATGCCCAAAACGAATACGTGACCAGCGTCAATGCGTGCAGCGTACTAGCCTTGATTCAGTTGAAGCGTGCTAGCCTTGGTTCAGTTGAAGAAGGCCGAGTTCCCAAACAAAACCGTCAGCGACTGCGCAGCAAAGGACCTTCCTTAGGCGAAGTCCATGCCAGATGCGGTCGCTCTTCTCAGTTACTCGAAGGGTTTATGTCCATGCGCGCGCAGCCGACGCGGGGAGAAGGCAACACGTGCTGCGCTTGCTGTGGTCCTGCGTTTGTGTGTTTGTGCGCAGCGCGCTCGCAGGTACGAGCACACCGCTAGGGTAAAACAATCCGGGATCGGCTGCCCCGAGCTGAACAGCGGGGAGCTGCGCGCCAAACGACTTCTGGAAATCCTGTCACTCGTTCGTAGAGCTCCCGTCTGACATGCTGCTCGATCGACCATCCTAGTGGGACAGGTTTGATGACAGAAAAACGAGTTTCATGCTTGTGGTCAGGGGCATGGGGGTCTTCCAAGACGCGCTAGTGCGAGTCGGCCACTCGGAGCTTGATTTTACCCAGCAGGCTGAAGGGCTGTTGAGAAAGAAGGGACGATGAAGGAAGGGTTCGCTCTTGCCCTGGCCAAGCTGCGCCGTGATCTGCATGTATGAAGATCCAGAGCGGCCGATTGACCCAGAGCCCCAGCAACCCGAAGATCCGCTTCTCAAACTTCAAGTTTGATGACGCTCTTGCCGTTGACGTAAACATACCAATCCCAGCTAGCGAGGTGTCAACAACAATGTATTTGCATGCGGACAGCACTACACACCTTACCTTCTTCGTTATCTTGATCACTGACACACTAAGATGGTAGCTCCTTGGCGCGAGGTCTTGGATTCCGGGAAACCTGACAACCACGGCCCAGAGCCGCATCTCAGGTCGCACGCGATAGATTGCAAGCGGCTCATCGGCAGACTCGTGACACTGTTTGCACGAGGTAGCAACCCCCTGCATCGCAATGCCGCGCGGTCTTCCCATGCAAACATGTCTGCAATTACCGGTACCGCCGGAATCGGGTACCGGCTCTCTCCAACCCGCCGGAATTCATGTTTTTTACCAGATATATTAAAGCGCAGTTAGGCGAGGGTAATGTACCCTTCTGCTTCCCACCCGACGGAGTTTTGCTCGCCAAAGGAGTGCAACTCGGTTAGACCTCCCGTCACTCGAGCTTGGAAGCCAGTTATCTCCGTCCCGTGTTCCGTCACGTCAGACCACAGCAACCTTGGGCGCGCAGCTTTAGCATCCATGTGCATGTGCACGACTTGAGGTAATAAATTAGGAACCACCAGGTCTCCCTTTGTCCCGCCGTATACACCTGCCACCTTGTGTTCCGCGAAGGAGTATGGAATGCATTCCGCACACACCGGGAAGTGCCTTGCTGTACAGATTAACGTTATAGTTTAAGTCCTTTTCAAAGCAACAACTCGTGAGTTGGCACCTACCTAGGCACGCAGCGGAATTTTGTCTCAGCGTCGCCGCAGAGTTTGTGCAGGACTCTCCGGCGTGGCAAAGATGGAATCGCTTGGCCTGCATCGCCACGGTCTGGAGCAGAGCGGCTCGCTTCCCAAAACATGAAGCCACGGCACATCAGGCTCGGTATCGGTTACAACCATCCAATCTTAGAGCCCAATACTGATGACTACTACAGTACTGTACCTTAGGTACATACTTAGCCTGACGATCCACTTGGCGCTTTATAGTACGACCCAAGTAAGCTAAACCTGAGCAGGCACACAGCAAGTCTAGAATGGTTTGAGCGAGCGCTTGTAAAAATGCTAAACACGAGCTGAATTGAATGCAGCTGTTCAAAGGGTATGTAGACAGGAGGTACGTAGTAAGGCGATCATCGGAATACCAAAAAAAAAAAAAAAAAAAAATTCATTCATACTTGCCGACAAGATGCGAGAATCACATTGGAATCAGCTAAAGACTAGACTAGAATGATCATGGGCAGAGCATGCAGAAATGACCGTGGTACAATATTCTGTGCTGCGTAGACGAATCGGACAGCACATAACTGCCCTGAGAGTGGTCTTGACCCTGTCACGCGCTTATAACACCATTTCTAACGGTTTCCTAAGGTAGGTAAAGTGGGGTTCCAAAAGTCTGTTACCACCGCCTCCAAAATCCCCAGCCACCCACAATACTGAGTGCAGGTACTTCCAACTTAACTAATCATAACTAAATCTACAAAAATCCCAGCAACAATCTAACCAGTGTCTCTTATAGCCCTGCTTCTAAGTGCTAGTACTTGGTATACCAACCCCTAGCTTTTTTGACTGTAGCCAGCCGACGCGGGATCGAATCAATCAGACGGTCGATATCAGCCTGATCAATCGCCCACCAACACTCCTGAAGAACACGCGAAAATCTAGATACATCAATTCGTCTTTTCTTCAATTCCCATATATCAGGGTATTGAGCTTTGACCTTCGATTTCAACAGAGCCTAAACATGCTCAATTGGATTAAGATCCGGACTATGGGCTGGCCAGTCTTCCAAGACCTCAATTCCATGGTTGAGAAGCGACTCGGTCGTTGATGTGGACCTATGAATCTTTGCATTATCTTGCTGGAAATGCCGTGTCCTATCATATACTGGTAAGAGCCCTTTTCTCAGGGCCTCTTGATAGGTCCAAGAACTATAGCCTCCCTTCTAGGGAGGTGTACAGTCACGTTCTATAATGATAAGGTCAGTCCTCCCCCCCTTCCAGACACCACCCCATACCATGATAGATATGTTGGCCTTGACATGATTTTGGAGGTTAACAAAGTCTGGCTTCCACTTCTCCGAAGGCAGCCGAAAGACCCAAGTAGTTGGACTACTTGTATTGTTCTGGCAAGAGGATTCGTCGCTGAACATAGTCTAGACAAAAGTACGTTAGAAACCGGTTAAAAGAGGAGAAGCATCAACTAACTTACACGAAGGAGATCTTCGATATTCTCTAATGTATGACATACAAAGGTATACCGGTCCTTTGCTACGTCGTTCGTAAGTGGTATTCGCTTTAATGCTCTCCATTTTCGGTAGTTGTGCTGGCGGAGAACACGGCGGACTATCGAGCTTCACACCTTCCGGCCCAAGACTTTTAGGAGCTGTTTGTGTGTAAGCCGGGCATTACGCTTGGCCAGCTGGACAATATACCGCTTATCCTTTCGAGTAAGAACCTGAGGCCGGCCAGTTCTTGGC